>PVIW01014002.1:0-25125 GCA_004026585.1 Noctilio leporinus | reverse complement strand
GGTTGTATTCTGGGCCTGCGGGCTACTGTCCCGCTGGCCTCCTCTGCCTCTGGGCTCTGCTCCCCTGTGTCCAGATGCTGTCCGTTCCAATCCCTAGGGTCCTGAAGACTTCTCACGCTCCTTATCCTGTCCTCTAGCTGCTTTGGTACTTGAGAACACCATCAGCACTGCTCTCTACTCTGTCGCCATCTTCCCTCCAGCCTCAGAATCTTTTAATAAATAAAACTAAAGCTTCTTTAACTCAGTTTACAACAAATTCAAATAGCAAAACTATGATGTTCATCTTACAAAATGCTAACGTTCACTCAAATGACTGTGCTTGCGAGGGTGGGGATAGGATATCCAAACTTGATGTCTCAGACTGATTGCCACTTGGAGCAGCTGGCCCTCCTCAGGAGGTCATGTAAACATGTACTCATTTGCTGTGTCCCAAGCTTCTCATTTGGGATGTGTGAGTTGCTGAGCAGAGAAAGCAGCTGGGAATTTAGGAGTTGGAGGGTTTGGAAATTGAGTTAAAGACACAGACTGCCCAGCCTTGTGGGCCTCTCTCCCCTTCCTAAAAATCATGTTCATTTTGCCTCATGGGTGGGTTCCTGGCACCCTGTCTTTATACATGGCTCTGCTTCCCTTCTAAGACGCCGAGGACATGTGACTCAAGTTAGACCATCAGAATCTCTTTCCTGGGAATGGTGGAACTTGACTCTAGAAAAGTAAACTCTACAGTTGGGTCAAATACTACCATATATGAGAAAGAAAGAAGTCTGTTTTCAAAGGAAAATAAGAATGAAGAAGCTATGTAGGAAGTAGGGGGGAGAAAAGAGATGTAGAGGGGATACTTCTTTGTGTTCTCCACTTTTCCAAATGCTAGGTTCTGTCTTTTATTAAGGTCTGGCTATGTTTTTGCTTTCAGATTTAACGAGACACCTCTATATATCCTTATAATAAAATCCTCCTTTGGTTTAATGCTTGAATTAGTTACTTGTAACCCGAAGAATCTTAATTGATGGAAAGGAATAAAAGAAAATGACAGACTATCAATGTTTCAGCCTTTCTTAGTAAGTGTTGTTTAGAATGAATTTGAGAGTTGTGGTTTTCTTTTTTTCTTTCCTTTCTTTTTAAAATTTTTTACTGTTTTATCTTTAGGAAATTAGGGTTCATCTTAAAAGAACATGTTCATTTGAAATACTATTTCTTCCTTTTCCTCTGAGAGGGTGTTAATTAAATGCTGATAATCAACGGTACCTCAGAATAAAGGAAATGCAGAATATTAATGCAACACAACACACTTTGTGTCCCTGTCTTTTATATGCGTAGTTCTAAATTTTCAGATGCTTGGATTGTGAGAAATGGCTGACCTACTTCGAGCACTCCTGTCAAAATGACTGTGCTTCTGGAATGGTTGGTTTTACTTCTTTAAGACATCTTTTTTGACCTGGGCAAAATTTTCTTATTGTATTATTTTCTTATTGCAAAATGAAGGCAATGAAAATGGAGACACCTTGTTTGAGAGTCTGAAGCCATCACTGGAGTCCTTGCCACCCCCAGGAGAGAGCTGTTGCCTTCCTGGCTCCCCTGTAGGGTTTGCCTGTTAACTACTCCCTTCTCACGTGGTAGACCTGCATTTCTGTTTTCTTAGCAATCAGATGGTAAAAAACACATTGTAACTTTTCAAGGTCATTTTCCTCAAAATTACAAAAAAAGGACTTAAAATATGATATTGTTTAATAACAATGATAACAATTCTTTGAAATAGAGATGCTTTGGTCCTTAAATACATGCCATTGACCTTTCATTATGTAGGATTGCCTCTTAGGATAGTTTGCAATTTAAGTACATAAAACCATTAGAATAAGTAATAGGAAAATCTGTCTTTATTCTTTCAGATTAAAAAATCCTGCTTATAAAAAATATTTTACATAAGTACCAAAATATGTCTGTTTTTTTGTTCTTTGGGGGTGGGGGAGGGTCGGGAGGGAGGTGGCCATTATGCAACAATGGGTAAATCTTTTAAAGTAGGTGATTTCTTTTTGTATGTGGAAAGGCTGGATCTGCAGGAGCCTGGAAATTCTTGGGTCCAAGTATGTACATACTCCATTCCTGAGTGTTGTTACCAGGGGAAATGGTGGGCTTTGGAAACAGAGGGGCTTTTTATGAATACTGGCTTCTTCACTAACTGGCTGTGTGTTCTTACACAATTCACTTAACCATACTGAACTTCAGATGTCTCAGCTGTGGCATGGTGGTAATATGGCTATTTTACAGGATGATCATATGGATTAGAGAAAGTATGTCAAATGACCTCCCTGACTAGGAGCACCATGGGTCCTGTCATATGTTTCAGGTCAGTCTCATATGGGTAGGCCTGAGTGGTGGCACCTAACCCACAAGTCTGTTCCTGAACTCAAAGCAAAGTAGGTCAGGGCATTGAGTTTTATTTGTCTGTTTTGTTTTGAGTCTATGTTGAGGAGGTGGGATTCACAACGTGGAGAATTATCAAAAGATTTTGGCGGTTGCACATGACAGATATCCACTATAATGTGTTAGCTATGTCAGAGGCATCTTACTCCCCTCCAGGCTGTCAGGGCGTGAAGGCAATCCTGTAATCAAAGTAATGACCACTGTCATCAAAGTTTCCAGGGTCTATTTTCATCATGTTGCTTCGAGGTTACCAAGAGACAAATTGAAAATATAACTCATGTTTCACATGTTTTATGATATATGAAGACCTTTTCACATTATTGAATATTTTTTCCTCACAAACCCAGGAAGGTGGTCATTATTAGTTCCATTTACATATAAGCAAATTGACCATCAATGAAAGTGCATTTACCAAAGGTCATTCAGCTAGTAATTGTTAAATTTAAGAGTGCAGTGGAGGTTTTATCCAAATTACTTGTTTCTAACTCAAAATTCACAAATGGTTAAGAAAACAGGCTTTTGGGTCTGATATATGTGAGATAATATTCTAGCCCTGCCATTTATTAGTTTGCCACTTAAACACATTGAGCTCAAGATTTCTCATCTGTATTGCAAGAATAATGCTAATATCTGCCTTTTAAGGTTATCATGGTGATTAAATAATATACCATAAAGGGAGCATCTAGTACAGTGTCACTGTAGGTAGTCAATGAATCGTGTGTAGCTTCATTTCTGTCATAGAGATAATAGTCATCTGCATTATACCACACCACCTCAGGAGAACTATGTATGCATATTTCTCATACCCTCATGAATGTGGGCTTTAAACAACCCTAGACACAGGAAACAGGCTTATTTATAGACTGCCAAGGTGAATAGAAATTAAGCCCTATTTATTGATGTTTTACTGTCATTTCAGAATTGTAAGCACTTTCACTTTTCTCAGAAAATTAATTCACTCTTGGGCAGACTCACTTGATTCTGGGAAGGACCGCCAAGTGACCCCTTCAAAGTATTTTTTTTTTTTTTTATTTTTTTTTTTTTTTAAAGATTTTATTTCACCATTTTCAGAAAGAGGGGAAGGGAGAGAGGCAGAGAGGAAGAGAGACATCAATGTATGGTTGCTTTTCACCTGCCTCCAGCCACAGACCTGACTGAAGACCTGGTTTGCAACCTGGTTATGTGCCCTGGCTGGGGAATCGAACCTGCGACCTTTGGGTTCGCAGGCCGGCGCCTTAACCACTGTGCTACCAGCCAGGGCATTTTTTTAAATTTTAATTAATTTTTAAAATTAATTACTTATTGTATTACATTTATCCCATTTTTTCTCTACTGCTCTCCCATGCCCCACCCTCCCCATCCCCTCTCCCACAGTAAATCCCATATGTTGTCCATGTCCATGGGTCATTTATATAGTTCCTTGACTAAACTGCTCCCCTTCTTTGCTTCTCTCTCCCCCTCCCCTCCGCACACTGAAAGTCTGTTCCTTGTTTCCATGCCTCTGGTTCTATTTTGCTTGCTTGTTTGATTTATTCATTAATCTCCTGTATTGGGTGAGATCATATGGTGTTTGTCTTTCACTGACTGGCTTATTTCACTAAGCATGATACTCTCCAATTCCACCCATGTTGATGCAAAAGGTAGGAACTTCTTTCTTTCTGCTATGTAGTATTCTATTCTGTAAATGTACCAGTTATTTTATCCATTCATCCACTGTTGGACACTGTTTTCAGCACTTGGCTATTGTAAATAGAACTGCTATGAATATAGGGGTGCATAGGTTCTTCTGAATTGGTGTTTCAGTGTTCAGGTATAGTAGTGGAATCACTGGATCAAAAGGCAGTTCCATGTTTATTTTTTTGAGGAAATTCCATACTGTTTTCCATAGTGGCTGCACCAGTCTGCATTCCCACCAATAGTGCACCAGGGTTCCCTTTTTTCCAGATCCTCTCCAGCACTTGTTGTTTGTTGATTTGTGGATGATGGCCATTCTGACAGGTGTGAGGTGGTATTTCATTGTGGTTTTCATTTTCATGCTAGTGATGTTGAGCATTCTTTCATATGCCTATGGGCCCTTTGTATGTCTTCCTCAGAGAAGTGTCTATTCAGGTCCTTTGCCCTTTTTTTTTTTTTTTTGGGCTGTCTGTATCCTTGTGTTGAGTCCCATAAGTCCTTTATATATTTTGGGGATCAAACCCTTGCCTGAGGTATCATTGGCAAATATGTTTTCCCATACAGTTTGTTCCCTTTTAATTTTGCTGCTGTTTTCTTTAGCTGGGCAGAAACTTTTCAGTTTGATGTGGTCCCGTTTGTTTATTTGTTCTTTTATTTCCCTTGCCCTTGAAGAAGTATTGGTGAAACTATTGCTGTGTGGGATATCTGAAATTTTACTTCCTATGTTTTCCTCTAGGGCTTTTATGGTGGCATGGCTTATGCTTAAGTTCTTTACACATCTTGAGTTAGTTATTCTGGTGTATGGTGTAAGTTGGTGGCCTAGTTTTAATTTTTTTGCATGTTGCTGTCCAGTTCTCCCAACACCACTTGTTGAAGAGGCTGTTTACACTCTATTTTATGTTCCTTCCCTCTTTGTTGAGTATTAAATGACCATAGAGTCTTGGGTTTATTTCTGGGCTCTCTAATTCTGTTCCATTGATCTATATGTTTATTCTTATGCCAGCACCAGACTGTTTTGGTTACAGTGGCCTTGAAGTATAGTTCAATATACAGTATTGTGATTCCTCCTACTTTGTTCTTCTTTCTCAAGATTGCTATGGCTATTCGTGGTGGTTTTTGGCTCAATATAAATATTTGAAGTATTTTTCTACATCTGTGAAATATGCCATTGCTATTTTAATAGGGATTGCATTGAATCTGTAGATTTTTTTGCGTAGTATGGACATTTAAATGTGTTAATTCTTCCCATCCATGAACAATGTATGTATACAGTATGTATGCTTCCATTTATTTGTATCTTCCTTAATTTCTTCAGTATTCTGTAGTTTTGCAAGTACAGGTCATTTACCTCCTTGATTAAGTTTGTTCCTAAATACTTTGTTTTTCTTGTTGCTATAGTAAATGTGGTTTGTTTTGTAGCTTCCGTCTCTGATATTTCATTGTTGGTATATAAAAATGCCTTTGATTTCTGGATGTTGGCTTTATATGAAGCTATTTTGCTAAATTTATCTATTGGGTTGAGTAGTTTTTTGGTGAAGTCTATTGGGTTTTCCATGTACCCTATCATGTCATCTGCAAATAGTGACAGTTTTACTTCCTCCTTTCCAATTCAAATGCCTTTGATTCCTTTTCTTATCTGATTGCTATGGCTAGAACTTCCCAAATGATGTTGAATAGAAGTGGAAAAAGTGGCAAGCCTTGTCTTGTTCCTGATCTTAGGGTGAAAGCTTTTAATTTTTGCCCATTGAATATGATGTTGACTACAGGTTTCTCATATATGGCCTTAATTATGTTGAGGTATGCTCCCTCTATTCCCACTTTGCTGAACATTTTTATCATAAGTGGATGCTGCACTTTATCAAATGCTTTTATAGCATCTATTGATATGATCATATGGTTTTCGTCTTTCATTTTGTTTATGTGGTGTATTACATTTATTGATTTGCAAGTGTTGTACTATCCTTGTATCCCTGTAATGAATCCCACTTGATCATGGTGTATGATCTTTGTAATGTATTGCTGGATCTTGTCTGCCAATGTTTTGTTGAGAATTTTCGCATCTTTGTTCATCAGAGATATTGGCCTATAATTTTTTTTTCTTAGTTGTGTCTTGACCTGGATTTGGGATTAGAATGACACTGGCCTCATGGAAAGAGTTCAACAGTTTTCCCTCTTCTTGGATTTTTTGGAATAGGTTGAGAAGGATAGGAGTTAGTTCTTCTTTAAATATTTGGTAAAATTCACCTGTGTAGCCATCTGGTTTGGGGCTCTTGTGTGCTGTGAGTTTTTTTATTCTTTAATTTCACTAGTTGTTATTGGTCTATTCAGGCTTTCTGCTTCTTCTGGATTCAGTTTTGGTAGATCATATGTATCCAGAAATTTGTCCATTTCACCCAGGTTGTCAAATTTCTTGTCATATAGTTGCTTGTAGTAATTTCTTACAATCCTTTGTATTTGTGAAGTATCAGTTGTGATTTCTCCTTTGTCATTTCTGATTTTGTTTATTTATGTCCTCTATCTCTTTCTCTTCATGAGTCTGGTTAAAGGCTTGTCAATTTTGTTTATCTTTTCAAAGAACTAGCGTCTGGATTTATTGATTTCTTGAAGTGTAGTTTGAGTCTCTAAGTTATTTAATTCTGCTCTGATCTTGATGATTTCCCTCCTTCTACTTGCTCTGGGTTTTGTTGTTGCTTCTCTAGTTCTTGTAGCTTTATGGTTAGGTTGTTTGTATACGCTTCTTCTAACCTTTTTAGGTAGGCCTGTATTGCTATGAACTTCCCTCTGAGGACTGCCTTTGCTGTATCCCATAGGTTTTGGGCTGTTGTGTATTCATTGTCATTTGTTTCCAGAAACTTTTTGATTTCATCTTTGATCTCATCGTTTACCCATTCATTACTGAAAAGCATGTTATTCAGTCTCCATGAGTTAGAGTGTTTTTGTTTTTTCCCCTTGAGGTTGGTTTCTAGTTTCAAGGCATTGTAATCTGAGAAAATGCTTGGTAGGATTTCAATTTTCTTGAATTTGTAGAGTCTTGTCTTGTGTCCTACCATGTGGTCTGCCTTTGAGAATGTTCCATGTGCATTTGAAAAGAATGTGTATTTTGCTTCTTTGGGGTGAAAAGTTCTGTATATATTAGTTAAGTCCACTTCCTCTAGGGTGTTGTTCAATGCCACAATATCCTTAGTGTTTTGTTTTTTTTTTTTTCTTTTTTGCTTGCAAGATCTACCCATTATTGATAGTGGGGTACTAAAATCCCCTACTATGAGTGTGTTGCTGTTGATACCCTTCTTCAAGTCCTCCAATATTTTTCTTATATATTTGGGAGCACCTATCTTGGGTGCATGTATGTTTACGAGGGTTATATCTTCTTGCTGGATTCTTCCCTTAAGTATTATGAAATGCCCTTCTTTGTTTCTTTTTATATCCTTCATTGTAAAGTCTGTTTTGTCAGAAATAAGTATTGCTACCCCCAGCCTTTTTTTTTTTTTTCTTTTAATTTTATTGTTGTTGTATTACATCCATCCCTTCCCCCAGCCTTTTTATCTTGTCTATTTGCAATAAATTTTTCCATCCCTTCACTTTCACTCTGTGTTGGTCTTTTGTTCTGAGATGGGTCTCTTGAAGACAGCATATATGTGGGTTATGTTTTCTTACCCATTCAGCTACCCCGTGTCTTTTGATTAGCACATTTGATCCATTAATGCTTAAGGTTATTATTGAAAGGTACTTAATCATTGACATTTTTCTCCTTTGTACCTGTGTTCCTTTCTGTCTGTCTGTCGTTCTCTCTCTTTGTTTCTTTATCTTTTTAAAGCTGACCCTTTAGCATTCCTTACAATGCTGGTTTGGTGGAGATGTTTTTTTTTGGTCTTTTTTTGTCTGGGAAACTCCTTATTTCTCCTTCCATTTTGAATGAGAGCCTAGCTGGGTAGAGTTGTCTCGGTTGCAGGCCTTTGTTTTCTATTACTTGGAAAACTTTTTGTCATTCCTTTCTGGCTGATATTGTTTCTGTTGATTAATCATTTGATAACTTTATTGGAGCCTTCTTATATGTTATTTGCTGTTTCTCTCTTGATGCTTTTAGGATTCTCTACTTGTCTTTAAAATTTGCCATTTAAATTATGATGTGTCTTGGAGTGGGTCTGTTTGGGTTCATCTTCATTGGAACCCTCTGTGCTTCCTGAACTTGAATAACATTTTCACTTACCAAGTTAGGGAAGTTTTCTGTCATTACTTTTTTGAACATGTTTTCCATCCCTTGTTTTTCTTCTCCTTCTGGTATCCCTATGATGTGGGTGTTACTGTGTTTCATGTTGTCCTGTAGCTCTCTTAAAACCTCTTCATTCTTTTTCAGTCTTTTTTCATTTTGTTGCACTGCCTGGGAATTTTTTTTATATGTTGTCCTCCAGCTCACTGATCTGATCCTCTGCTTCCTCTAGCCTGCTTTTGATTCCTTCTACTGTATTCTTCAGTTTGGAAATTGTATTCTTCATTTCCTCCTAGCTCTTTTTGATAGTTTCTGTGTCTTTTTTAATGCTAGAGTAGTTCTCAGTAAGTTCCTTGTAGCTTCCCTGGAGTTCTTCATAGTTCCCCTGGAGTTGTTTGTAGTTCCCCTGGAATTGTTTGTAGTTTTCTTAGAGCTTTCTGAGCTCATTGAGCTTTTCTGTCATCATTATTTTGAATTTCATGTGTGATAGTTTGCCTGCCTCTATTTTCACTTAGCAGTCTTTCTGGGGATTCCTCCTTTCCTTTTAGTGATGGACTGTTTCTTTTTCTCCCTATTTTAGGTGACTCTTCTTGTTTGTTTGTTTTTTTTTCAGATTTGGCTGTTTTGAGTTCCTGTCTTTGTGGTATGACCTTCTGTTGTGTAGAGGTGCACTTTCTTTATTTCCTGGATCTACCTCTGGTGACGTCACATCATCCCAAAGTTTAGGCCTAGTCAGCCTAAACCAGAGATCCACTGTTTTTGTCTGTGTCCTTCAGTTTTTAATCCAGTTAATTTGTATTCAGCTGTCAGGTATAGGTATGGTGTGGTGGGACAGATTAATTCAATTGTAACCTAGTCAGTCTGTCATCAGTGGTCACTTTAGGCACTGCTGGGTAGGGTTGATTAATTTAATGGTAATCCAGTCAAACTGTGATCAGTGGTCAGGCTTAGGTACTGCTTGCTGGGTGGGACAAGTTAACTAAATTTTTTAAAAAAGATTTTATGTATTATTTTTAGAGAAAGGGGAAGGGAGAGAGGCAGAGAGGGAGAGAGATATCAATGTAGGGTTGCCTTTCACCTGCCTTCAGCTATGGACCTGGCTGGAGACCTGGCTTGCAACCTGGTTATGTGCCTTGGCTGGGAACTAAACCAGCGACCTTTGGTTGGCAGGCCGGCACCCTATACACTGTGCCACCAGCCAGGGCTAACTTAATTTTTAATACAATCAATCTGCAATTAGCAGGCTTTGGCACCTCTGGGTTGTTGATTCCAATGGGCAGGTCAATGACGTCCCCTCAGACAGATGCTGCTTGGTGTAGCATAGTCTGCCTGTGATTTGGGGGGATATCAGCACTGGGACCCTGTGGGCTCCTCCCTCAAAGTCACCTTTCCAAATTCTCCTTAAGCATTTCCAGTCCACTCTGCCCTATCCTCTCAGTTAATTGGGTGCCAATGTATTTTTGTGCATGGTCACTTTAGCAATTCTCTGTCACTAGCTATCTCAGGCTCACAAACTTGGCAGCTTTTTGCTTTTTGCAGCTGGATGCTCTTTTACCCTCAGCTGTGTGGCTGTAGGCTGAGAAACCCAGCTAGGGGTTTAGAACCCACCCTCTTCAGGTGGAACCCCTAGCTCCAGTCCCTTTAGCTGCTGCCCTTGGGAGCCCAGCCAGTCCTTTCATGTCTTCACACTTCCTACCAGTCATGTTGTGATGAAGCAGCCTCTTCTGTTCTGTCCGTGGTTATAAGACTTCTCTCCAGCTGGTGTTCTATAGGTTATTCCAGATAGTTTCTCTCCAGTTAAGTTGTAATACCAAATTGGTCCTGGGAGGAGATTGGCTTAGCTCAATTTACCTCTCCGCCATCTTGGGTTCTTTTTCTCAAAGTATTTAGATATTTGGCAAAACTCCACTCTACTCTAGTGTCTTTCCATAGATTTAAAAGGTAGCCAAGGAGCCTTTGAAGTTCTGATGGCTGGCACAAAGTCCACTTAGGTCAGAACTTCAGAAAGGAATACTATCGGAAATCACCCTACCTGAGAGGGGAGTGTCAGTGAATGACCTCAAGGCAGCACCAAGGCCAAGACTGTTGGCAGGTGAGCTTCTGGAGACAGTCCCTGGCTGATGCAAGAAGTTGCTCCAGGATGTGGTCCCCTTTGGGGGAAAAATAGTGAGTTCAAGGATTTGGGAATGTAACAGTTGGAACTCCAAGTTGGGTTTGGGTGGGGACATCCATAGTGTAAACTGACAGTGGGGTTCAAAGAGGCACTACAGGGGATGGCATTGGGGCCATCAGCTTTGGGAACTCCCTTGGTTCGGGTGATGACACAGTGACCCAGTAACCATAGAAGAGTAGAAGCAAATGACATTACTTCCAGTTGCCAGGTTTTACCAGTGAATAATGAATAAAACTTTTGTTTCCCAGAGAGCCTTTCTGATTTGGTAATAGTGTCAACATCGGCAGTGAGCAAGATGTTTCTTTGGCTTGCCTAGAGAGTCACATTTACCCTTAAATCAAAGAATCCAAACTGAATCTGAGGGCTTGTGTGTGTTGGACACAATAAAGAGAGAGCTTATTCATGTGATGGTGAAAAGTTTAGACTTTTGCTAATCTGGACATGTGGAGATTGAATGGCACTTCAATTTGTTTATGAAGGAAAAATGTAACGTTGTGTTGTGAGACCACTCTGGTAAAATCCAGGTTATATGAGGTATGTCCAGAAGATATCCAGTCATATAATATGAAAAGTAGAGACATTTATTGAAGAAGATACATGATCCAAGAAACATTGTACAGAGGAAAATGATGCCTCAAAGTAGGCATCTTGGGACCTGACACATTTCTCCCAATCACCATTCGCTGCCCCACCGGATTTTTCTGAATCTCATTGATGGTTTGAAACCTCTTCCCTTTCAAAGTGATTTTAGTTTTGGGAAAAACCACGAGTCACAGGGTGCTAAATATGTGCTGTACAGGGGTTGAATAACCAGGGTGATTTGATGTTTGGCCAAAAACTCAGCACAACATGTGATACATGAGCAGGCATGCTCTTGTGAAGAAGCTGCCAATCACCATTTGCTCGTAGCTGCAGTCTTCAGAATCATTCAAATAGTTTCTGTGGAGGAATGTTTACGCTTAATGAAAAATTTGTTGCAGATTCATTGTTCTACTTGCTCAGTCATTTTAAATGTGATTGCCATACAGTACACATGCTCACTTAAATGGCGTCTACCGTCCTATTGACTAACAGTAAAGTTGTCATTGCTTACCCATGTGCATTCCAGTCCACTTTCCTTGTGCTACTGCACAAACCATTCTCGTTATATTAATAGTGTCTGGACTTTTTCTGGACAGACCTTGTATACATAAGTAACTGTTATGAATGTACTTTGGAAACAAATGCTACTGAAATTGAAGGTGGTTTATTAAAAATCAAGCATAGATTAAAGACTAATACAAAGCAATGAAAGTGATTTTCAGCACACACAGGTGTAAGTGCCATTTGGAATTCAGAAAGTGGTTATAAAATGTCTTTGTAAGGCTCAGCTGCCAAAAGGAAGACTTGCAAGGGGAAAATATCCCATGACCCAACTTATCTGCATTCCTAGGGGAGCTCACAGTGGTTCAGTGGAAAGAACATAGACTCTGTGGGCAGTTGGAACTAGATTATACCTAACCTTTCTGAGTCCCGTTTGTAAAAATGGGGGTAAACATAGCTAATTTATGACACCTTTATGACACTGTTGTGGCATAGCATAGGAAGGAGTCTAGGATGATACATACATTATGTTTATTTCTTTTGTTCCTATATCAATAACATAGTATTGATAACATCAATAACGTAGTATTGGGCTAATGAGGTCATTGTTGCCATTTCTATCCTGGCGGGCTACGTCTCATAAAGCGAAAATCTGTTTCAGGCCATTGTCTGCCTTCTTCATTCTTGATGGCCGTGGGCCTTGAGCCAGTTGGCGAGGGCACTGTGGTGCATCTGCTGCAGGCCGTGAAATTGCATTCACCTTGAAGGGGAGGTTCAGGGAAGGATGAAGCTGCAGAGAGGCCAGGCAGGGGATGCCCTACCATTACTAAGGGGCAAATAGAGCCATGACAGGCCCCCAAACCTGTCATTAAACACCCAATCCAGGAGGAGGGTTTTTCAGTTCCATTTTATAGAAGAAAAAGGGGATGCTTAGACTGGTTTGTGGGAGAAAGTCCGAAGCAGAAATAGATATAATTCCAAGGTTCAGGTCCAGTCAGCTTATTCACAAGGCAGGGGCCTAAGACCACGCCTTCCTCTTTCTCATTAAGGCTAACTCTGTCACTGCTAAATTTGTCTTGGTTCTGTAGACTTGCACTGAAATTAATAAAGGCCTCCTTTCCTAATTGCACAATCAAAATAAATTATGTCCACAAATTAGAAGGCAAGGAAATTGCATGTGCATTTTGGGTGCCCTGATAATGTCCTGCAGTAAATTGTTTTCATATAAATTGCATGCTTAATTAATCGTTTTCAAAAATGCCCATGTATTTCCCTGCAAATACATCTCTGCCTGTGACTCATAAAATACAAAGACAAATTAAATTGCCCAACCTCATATAAAAGTGTCGCCCTTGGTGTATCCTGGCTGTGCTCAGTCATTCTGCCCTCTTTTCAGCAAGTGCCATAAACCTGGTGAGCCTCTTCCTCTCATAGTTGCCCCTGGGTGTCTGATTCAACAGATTTGAGGTCTCTCCTAAATTACAGCCAGACCAGGCAATAAAGTTAATGTGCGCGCCATGATTGGTGGCATTAAAAATCTGGCTGGCTCAGGTGATGCCTGAGACATCTTGCAGTCTGAAAGACTGCTCGAGGTACTGAGCTTTGCGAAGGCTAGGCATGCTTAGAATAAAAATAAGTAAACAAAATACCCCTCAACACCCCAAATTAAAAGAAAACACTCCCCACAAAAAATTCAAGCATTGTTTTCATGAAAATATAGAAAAGTATAAAAAAAGACCTTCCATATATCCCAGGATCCAGATAAACTCACAGGCAACCATGTCCTCTTTGAACAGAAAAACAAATGCTAGAAAAATTACATTGCTTGTTGACTGGTTTAGATGAATTATTTTTAGGGGTGAGTTTGAATTTGCCGGATTGCTATTCGTTAGAGAATTTTTCTCCCACATACAGTATGCCTCAGCACACAAAAGTTAATGCTTAGAGATGACCCTGGTGTGGCCTGCCTGGGGCAAATCCATCTGCTCTGATTTCTAGGAGGGAATTGTGCTAAAAGAAAGTGAGGAAAATGTTTTGCTAGATATTAGAATTTATTTGCTAAAAATGAATTCATAGCCTGAAAGTTTTGTTTTTAAAAGCTATGTCAACAAATGTTTTTGATGTAGAAACCCTCCCTCTGGCTTTCCCTTCAGCACAGGAGGAAAGTCACCAGGTGACTCTGGCTCAGCCAGCATTATCTGAGGTGAGAGGGGACCCAGCAGGGCCTTGTGCATCAGCCAGCACAGCTTGTATTTAGCTGATAATTCTTGTGGCTGGAACTGAAGGGCTTGCCTTTTGAAAGCAAGGAAAATGCAAATCAGGATGTGCTGAGACGGTCCAGTTCATGGGGCGTCTGAGCTGAGATGTGAGATGCCTCCCTGGTGGAGACCAGGGAGGCCTTCCTTTTAAGCTAAATTTTAATGGAAAAGTCAAAATGAGGGTTGAAATGTACTGAAGTGTTATTTCCTGTGATGGCCAAAAACAAAACTGAACACTCCCCACTGATAAATTTGTGCAGATATTGTGACTTGGCCTTGTTTCTGGTTGCGGTGCTAATTTGTGGTGCATCATGGGAAATTCGGCTTTACCAGGGGTGTGCCCCCCCTCCCCCAAAGGTAGCATCTGAGCTGCTGTTCCGAGTTAGGAGCACCTATTGTGCCACACTGTGCCTGTGATTGTTCTGAGAACTTTCTGGAGGTAGAGATCCTCTCGGACTCTGTAAAAACATGAAAAACTGGTTGTTTTCAAGCAGATTGTAATCTGGGTTTTACAAATATGTTTAAGAGAGAAAAAAGGTGACCAGAGGAAAACCTAGGTCACATTATATCCAACTCATTCTTTTTCATTCTTGCATAGCAAACAAACACATACACACACACACACACACACACACATACACACACAGGAACAAAAAAACCCACCGAAATGAAAACACAAAACATTAACTACTATCAGTAAATTAAAGATAGATGTATTTGCCATATGTACATACAAACATTATATATATATCCCCATCATGAGCATAGTGTGGAGATATAGAAATAATCTCCATATCCAGAATGGACTATAGATTCTTGATAAGCTTATAAAACCAGCAAAATTTGTATTTTGTTTTATAAGATTTTTAAATTTATTATTTTTAGAGAGAGAGGTAAGGAGAGAGGCAGAGAGGGGGAGAGACATCAACATATGGTTGTCATTCACCTGCCTCCAGCTATGGATCTGGCTGGAGACCTGGCTGGAGACCTGGCTTGCTACCTTGTTATGTGTGCCCTGGCTGGGAATCAAACCAGCGACCTTTGAGCTCGCGGGCCGGCACCTTACCACTATGCCACCAGCCAGGGTCTACCCCTTGTCTTTATCAGCTTATTGACGCCCATAACCCCTAATTCTTTCTCCAACCTTCACTTCCCATTGAAGGGTTTGCTCTTTGTTTGATGATGGTGAACAACTTGCAGATAAAATGAGTGCTGAATGCAAATGTTCTCTTCTGTTGAAAGTGAAATATATGTGAATATATTTCACATATATTCTACAAATATCCTGTGTGAAATATTCTGAAGAGAATTACACCAACACCCATATAAATCCAATGATTTCCAACTTGGTAACGTGGGTCCTTTTTATAACCTGGACTCTCAAGCCTTGTAGGGGCAAAATGACGAAAATTTCTTTAAGGGGTCAGGTGACTATCTCTGTCCCTCCCTTTCCTAGGATGCCTTCTTGAAAAAGATAATAGATTCAATAAGAGGCCCAAACTTCTGAATTTACAGTACAGGTTCATGGGCCTTTTAATCCTTATAACTTTAAATATGTATGCACCTCAGAAATTACTCCCTTTAGAGGTGTACAGGAGATAATTACAATGCATATCCATTTCTTTTTCAATTAGATAAGAGAAATTGTCACTGTTCTTTCTTCTACTTAACTATAAATTTGTGGGAAATTCTGTCTAGAGTTTGTTGTCACTTTTGTGCTATCTTACACAAATACTTTAATGATAATGCCTATTCTTCCTTCTTTATTGATACGGAGGAGTCTTTTGTTGGCAGGATTGTTTTATTTCCCCCAAAGAAGATAGAAGCTAAGTATAGCTGTACCTGTGGGCTTTTGGGTACTTCTTTATTTCTTTATTTCAAAATTTTGACCTGAAGGGGGAGGGAGGAGAGAAAGAGGGCGGAGAGAGACAGAGAGACAGACAGAGAGAGAGAGACAGACAGAGAGAGATGCATTAATGTGAGAGAGAAACATCAATCAGTTGCCTTCATTATGTGCTCTGACCGGGGATTGAACTGCAACTTGCAACCCTTTTGGTGCACAGGATGATGCTTCAACCAACTGAGCCACCCAGCCAGGGCAGTTACTCTTTTAGGAAAGAGATGTTTGAGTGTAGAATGATTAATGTTACATGCATTTAGATGGTGATACCATTGGAAATACATCTTTGTGGTTACCTGTAACTGCTAGCAGGCTTTTATGATTTTGGAGAGAATATGCCTTGGACTTGTATAGGGCCTAAAGAGAGCTGATGCCTTAGAACACTGATTCACTTATTTCTGGTCCATAGTAGTAGGCACTCAAGCATTTGTTGAATGAATAAATGTCTCATGAATTGTAGTGGCTTTGCTTGAAATCTGTCTTTTCAAGGTACTAAAGAACCTCTTGGAAAATGGGCACTGGCATGATGAATTTGGCTTTGCTGTAATCAAACATTGGTTGTCAGAGAAAGGGGGCATTCTGGGCAGAGTCTGAAGACTGTACTCATATCTTTCTTTTTCTGGCCCAGTCTCAGGAATTCATTTCTGGTTCTATGGAGGTAAAGGGATGTGGGTAAGATATGACTTAAGTTATCCCACTCAAAAACCAGAAAGCAGAGGGAAGAAGCTCTCTGTGAGAGTGGGTCTCACAGAGCAGAAGGGTATGTCAGAGGTATCTGTTCCTTCAGGTGTGGCACCTTGAGGCTCTAATGTGGTGGCTGCGGTGATAGACTGAATTGTGAGCACATGTATGGCCTTCCCTGGGGACTCCCAGAAATAGATGAGATAACAAGGAATTATTTCATGGAGAACTATGGTCCTGGAGCAATAAGTAGAGTCAGGAGTCCATGATACTTGAGTTGCCTTTGTCAATAACTGCGATGCTACCCTTGGGTGAATAAGGCATAGGTAAATTTGCATTTTCAAAATAAATATTCATTTTCTAATAATCATCTCCTAAATTGGAATAGATTGTCATTCCAAGTGGGTGAGTTTTTGACCACTAGTGGTATAAACATAAAGGATGAACAACATCTCATCAGAAGTCTGTATTGTCCTCTAACTTCTTCACTGAACGTGTGACATGCCATCACACCAGGATTTTCTATGTTTCCAAGAAGAGGCAAGACCCTGGACTTAAAATCCTATCCAGAAGCAAGAGGAGTTTCTTCTGCAGAGAAAATCTTTGTGGGAAGCTTCACGTCGCGGAGTGTTTGTAAAGGGAATCACCATCATTTAATCCTCTGTTACAACCATGACGCCTACAGAGTTGGCTGTCAGAGGGAAAGTCTCTCCCAGCTCCAACAGTTTCTGGAGATTCTCTGAAGAAGCGTCTCATTTGGAAGTAGTGGAAACAAATGGGTGTGAGCATGCGTTTGGAGTTGGATCCTCTCCACTGCTTCATAGTTCTATAATCTTGGGCTTTGCTCTCATTATCTGCACAATGGAAATTAACAAAGCACCTACCCTCTCCCCTCAGATTTGTTATAAAGATCCGTTCCTGGAAAAGCTCTTGGAGTAGTGCCTGATAAAAATGCTTCCATGAAATAAATAAATAAATAAATAAATATTACACTTCTACCATTAGATAACTTTAACACGTGCACTCATATTCCTTCATATCTCTTTAGAGTGGTCATAATAGGATAAATTTTTCCTCAATTTCAAGCCACTTCTAAGTATAACAGTGCAGTCTGCCTGGTGTCTATGGCAAATAAAATTCTGTATACCCTTTTTCTTAGCCTTTTATTTTTACTATTCTTTAACAGGACAAAGGAATATACTATCACCATTATTCTCTTTAGAACTGTTGCTTCCAAACCAAGATTTTAAGGCAGACAGTTCATGGCCGTTACCTCTGTTTCTTCCACACCTTCTCCCCACCCCCATCTTTGTTAAAATCTTTAGCCCCTCCACCAGACACCATAAGAAGCTAAGCTCCATGCATCTGTTGTCTGTCATCTCAGCTGACAGTATATTTGCAGAACGCTGGAATTTCAGCCGTTGCTTAATCTTATATCCGGGAGCAGAATCTATGAAGCTAGGACAGGAAGCAATGTCTGTAAACTCTCTGGGATCCTGTCCTAAATTTTGCCTTTCTCAGGGTTGGGGGTGGGTGCAGCTGTCAAGTTTCAATCTGTCCCAGGCTCCATGGGACTCCAAGCAAGAACGGAACAATGATTTCTCAGGCCTTTGAAGGTGGTTAAGAGTGGGGAGCTGGGTGGAACCTACAAAGAAGGTGCCTGGTTTTGAATGAGTCCCAGTTTTGGAACAGGATGTAGAAAATCAGAACCAGACAATAGCGGGAATGCAGGAAGCATGGCACAAGTGTAAAATTTACTGCAGGATTTTTAGTTTAAAGCTCAGTTATATAAGTCAGCTTTCTGAGACCTATGAGTTATTGCTCAGAGAAGATGGAAAAGAAGGCAAGTTATTATCAGGCAGGCATATAGCTCTTCAGACACATAATCAATTTAAATAGGATGCTGTTCTGCATCATCCAGGAGTGTGTTTCTTCCTGAGAGGTGTGTGTGTGTGTGTGTGTGTGTGTGTGTGTGTGTGTGTAAGGGCAAAAGCATGGGCTTTAGCATCAGGAGATCCAGGTTTTGTCATGATTAAACCAATTCATGGTCAAAATTTCAATCCCTCATGGCCAATGTTTCATGATCCACAAGATGGGATTGAAAACCATCTTATTATATTTCTCCCAGGATTGCCATGGGAACCAAAAGAATTCTCATGTGAAACAGACATATGGGAGCGAAATAGCTGATCTACCAGATCTGACCAGGTTCGACCCGGCTCCCTTTTCTCAGCTACCTCCAGAAGCCTGAGAAATCATTGTTTCATTTTTAATGGAAGTCCCAGGGAGCTTAGCACATGGCAGATTGAAACTTGACAGTTGTCTTTCATCCCTTTGAAAAGCAAAATTTAAGGCAGAATCCAAGGCAGTTTACGGACTTTGCTTCCTGCCCTAGCCTCTTAGATTTTGTTTCTGGACATAAGATTAAGTAACAGCAAAAACAGCAAAGTGAGGATCTGAAGTTGGTTCTAACTGTGAAGTTGTCACACTCACAGGTAGAGCCTAAATAGTTCCTTGAGCCCAGCTCAACTTTGCCTTCCACGACTGGAAAGGGTTCTACTCATTCGTGACATCATCTGCTTCTTGAGGAATGTGGTGCTCTTGGCTACTTTGCTTCTTTCAGGTCTTTGCTTTGTTAAACAACAATTTTGTGGCATGGTCAAGTTGACATTGAATAAGTTGTCCATGAAGTTGCTTAATGTCCAGCTCACTCTGCTTATTGAAGCCTGTTTTTTCATCTGTAAAATGGACATAATAATGACCACATTGTAGGTTTATTGTGAGCTTTAAGTGATAAGGTGTCTGGCATGTAGTCATGTTCACTGATGGTTAGTTTCAATTTGAATACAATTTATTTCCACTTAACGCTTTTTCTCAACTTTAAACTTTTGTTTTCTGTAATGTAGGTTATGTTTTATTTTTATTAGTTAATAAGTATCCTCCAGCTCATAATGTCTGTAGAGTAGTTCAAAGCTAGATTTGTGTAGGTTTATTGTGATAAATATACTTAGCCTAGCTTTTCTGCTGCAGTGATTGCTCCTCCTCAGTCTCTCATTATTCCACATTGCTTATTCTTTTTATTCTTATTTGAATGCTTCTATTGTATGTGCCAAGTGACATTGCTTTCCCCTTAGAAGTCAATACAAACTATGGAGTCAGGGGTGTGCAAGCACTAAGTTTTAAAAAGGTGAGGAGGAAGGAAGGAAGGAAGAAAGGGAGGGAGGAAGAGATTGCTCTGTCTTTTTGGTGCTCTTTGGCCTTGAAACCTTTCTCCAGGAATGTTTATTTGGTGAGCATTTAAGCCTGAAATCAGAGGCTGGGATGCTTGAAGGCTGCCCGAGAACCAGGTGCGGCTGTCTGCCTGGGCAGAGTGTAGGAGGGAGAGCCTTCCCTTCCCTCCTGCCTGGGCCTCCCTCTTCTCAGCTACGGGCTGCTCCACCAGCTCCTTTGCCTCAACTCCTGTCCCCACATGGTTTGTTGATGAACAAGAGCGACAGGGTTGATAGGCAGAAAATTACATTTGAAAAATTCTGAAGTAGATTAACGTACAAGATCTGATATTCCTTAAATGAAGGAAAATAATCCCTCTTCAGTCAACAGGTGTCTCTTTTTTTGTGTTCTCAAAGTGGGACGCCTGTCCTTTGGAGGGCTGGGAATAACTGCGTGGCTTTATTGTAAGCCCTTGAACTCTGTAAGAGCCTTCTCAAACTCAAGGTGAATATGAAAGGTTAATGACTTTTTGTTTATATGGATACCGTAATTCATTCTAAATTTTTAAAATTTTGTAATCATTTATTTTTTCATTATAAATAGTGAGTGGATAGACTTAGGCAGGAAGGGGCAAACAAGGTGGCAGATTTTTCTGGCTGCCAGTATTAGACTTCCTCATAATGGGAAATGGATTTGGGAGAAGGCCTATCAATACACAAATGCTAACTCTAATATAGAAACTGGAGCAGGTTGCCAGAATGCCCTGGGTTGTGTACTCTTGGAACAGAGCAGCCAAGCCCTGAGGGGTCTCCTGAAGGAAGAGTCAGAAATAGAAGCAGGCACACTTGCTGCAGAAAGGCACCGAGGTCCTTGGGGAGTGCTGGAAGCAGGGTGGCCTACTTTTCCCCTTGTTCTGTCTCAGGCCTTCTGATAAGTCCTGGAACTCTTGTCCTAAAGCCTTTTGCCATTGGATTGTAAGTGGTCAGGGGGTTGGATGGGGAAATAAATGTGTGTTTGTGGAGGTGGGGGAATTTTGTGGTCTATACTTCCCTAATGGCTGTTATGTTTCACATTCCTCATCTTGCCTTTGGGATCCTATGTGCGTATAGGAAGCCCATGACTAGGGAAGGTCCCCCTGCATCAATCTTCCTATGAAAGCATGACTACCAGAAAATAAGGACTTCAAAATTGGAGGTACCGCCTGGAGAGCACATAGTTTCCACAAGGCAAAATGAAGAATGTGAGACCTAACAGCCATCAGGGAAACAGAACACAATCTCACAATCTCAGTCTCTTTCTCGCACACACACGCACACACACAGACACACGCACACTCACTCACATGTTCATCCCCACACCCACCACTTGCCCACTTACAATCATGTGGCAAGTGGATTTAGAACAAGAATTTCAGGACCCTTACCAATTGACCTGAAACAGAATGAAAAAAAATATTATATTATGTAATTATAAAATTTATATAATACATAAATATGTATTATATGTTCAGTGCACATATACATAAATGAGATATATATCTCATTTATATAGTAGTTGCTGCTGCTGAAGCTACATCTATTTATGTCTGTTGTATCATGGTGGGATAACAAATGGTGCCTGCATAGTGACTTGAACTTGAACACAGCATGACCTGTTTATTTTCCAGCCTGGGGTTCCTCCATTTAGTTTCATAAGCAGCAGTATTGTGCTCTCAATCAAGGTAGATTCACCAGCTGTCCTCTACACATTCCTACATATGTGTGCACACACATGCATTACCCACTCATTTTCACCTGCTCATTCGTACCCGAAATTTTCTTCATACACAAGACCCAAGGAACTGTGCTTTAGCTTCTGTTTACCGTGTGTGAATGTGTGAAATAAGCATTCCTGAGAGCAGTTTCTATGGGGAGATGACATTGAGTCTTTGAGTAGTGATAATGCTTTCCATTTGAATAGAGCTTCATAATGTAGAGGATACGTTCACAGATCTTTCTTATGCTCACCTGCTAAGACTGGGACTTGTTGGAAGCCCTTCTCATCGTCCACTGGGTCCCTAGAAGCCCCACAGGAATTGCTATGGTTCCTGGAGGGTCTTCGGTCCTGGTAGAAGCCTTCATTGTTTTTATTTCACAAAGCTGCTGCTGTAAAATTGCATCCATTCAGAGTGTTTTTGTTTTGAATAGGCTACTAAGAAGCCTTCACAGTGACTGTCTTCACTAAAATTACAGTGAAAGCTCCCTGCTCTGCCAAGCCATGGAACAGATTTAGAGCAGGCAGACCTTTTAGGAAGAGTGGGAGGGATTGCCTTCTCAGTATTTTTCAGGCCCATTAGAGAAGCTGATACAAGATGAAAATCACCCTAGTAGTTTTTTTCTGCCACAACTCTGAAAACATAGACATGGTCTTTTATGTGAAATTCCCTGAAGTTCCATCAGAGCATCAGAGGATAGTGACTAAAGGCTCTACATGGATTGATGTACAAGAAGTGAAAGTGGCCGAGTCACCGGGATTAAGTGGGAGGTAGGCCCAGACAATAATTTTGGACACTTTGTTGCTGGCCTTTACGTACACCATAGCACCCAAGAAAGAATGCCAGCCAGGTTTCTCAAGATGGAGACCTGAATTTCCAAACAGTCTTTGGAAATCATCGTATGAATGAAGTGAGACCTCATGTTCATCTCAGGGTGAACTTATTTGCCTCACAAACTCGCTCCCTTTATCTTGGCTTATGGCATCACTATTTACCCTGGCAACTGATGTAGAAACTCCGGAACCACCTCAGCCATTTTTCTTTTCTTCCAAATTTTTCTTCAAAATCCAACTTTAATCTCACCCCTTTCATAAAGTTTTCTGCTAGTGCACCAAGACGTTTTTATAACTCTGTTAACAAGTCTGCTATTCTGCAGTGTGGGTCTCAATTTTTTCCCACTTCTCTCAAGCTCCTTTGGCAGAGTCTTAATGCCTCCTTTACCTTTATAATCTTCTGCCTCCAGGTACCTAATACAGCATTTTCTATACTCCGGGGACTCACCAAACGTTTGGGCCAATTATATCCTTGTTGCCATTTCCCCTGTGATCCTTTGATGTTGGTGCCATTTCTTGATCAATGGGTCATGCGGTTTTCTGATGTTGTAGCAGCAGGTGTTAAGATAAGAGAAATAATTTAAACTGTCCTCATTGTTATCTTGGCAACACTCTCAGGTATTGTCTTTGATGATCCAGCTTCTCAACATGGGGCTGCCCTTTTGTAGACACAAGGTTTAAAGAATCATATTGTAGATTCTGAAAGGTATTTAAACAAGATGGCCTTCTAGATTCTCAAGATCCTGTTAAGAGTGCCACTTTTGATCTCAGCTCAGCCGGGAAATCTTTTCTTTTGTATAAATGGGAAAAATCAATAATAAGTAGCTGTGAGATACTGAAATTAATCCCCACTCCCTCCTGCTGTTTTCTTACATGCCATCTGATTGCTCCAGAAATAAAAATGGCCTTTGGTTTCATGGGTGATTTTACAATACTAGCTAGAGCGGGAATAGTAATTTCTTTTCTTGGAGAATAGTAAATGGTAATTTTTGAGTTATCCAGATAATAAAGGAGAACACTTTAGTTTTTGAGAGACCTAAGAGTTGTGTGGTTTGAGGAAAGGATCCCCTGTGAGTATGTGTGCTGCCGTCATGCTGCCGTCTTTCCACCCTCTCTGGAATTTGGAAAGAGGGATATGGTGAGAATCATGGGCTCCTCACAGAGTAATGAGACCCTCATGCACTGACCTCTAACACAGCTCATTGAAAGTAGCCCTTTTCACAGCATGTTTACACAGCAACTATTTGGTTGTTAAGCAAATACAATATTTAGTAGATCCTGAGTGATCTTCTAACTTGGAGGTCTGTAACAATCAGGGAGCCCATGACAGAATATTAAGAAATTAATACATGGCTTAGACAAGCAATGATCCTTGAAAAGAACAGTTTGTGGAAGACAAGACAAATGCCACCTGTCCCAGCAACTCCAGGGGAAGATCCAGGATATGGCCTCCTCTGGAGCAGAAACAGTTTTCCAGTTTCTTGAACAGCCAGCTGAGGTTGAACATGAGGAGAATGAATCAGCTATTTGGGTGTTCTCTGTGTAGTCATTTCCCAAATTGCTGGGGATGACATTGTGAAAATTACAGCAGCTGATGTTTGCATTTTGTGGCACTACATAGACTTATGTGGAACCTCAGAGAGTCTGTGAGCATCATATTTGTCATTTATTATGTATTCACTCTGTGCCAGGCCCAACACTTATGGGCTTCATGTCAGGGGTCCCCAGTACCAGTCCAGGCTTGTTAGGAATCAGGCTACACAGCAGGTGAGCTTGAATGTAATGAACTTGAATCATCCCAAAACAATTCCCCTACCCCCTCTCCATCCATGGAAACATTTTCTTCCCCAAAACTAGTCCCCGTTGCCAAAATGGTTGGGGACCACTGCTTCCGTTACATTATGTCATTTAATCCTAATGGGACATATGCATATTTTTAATCTCCATTTACAGAATGAAAATAGTAGCCCACAGAAGATAAGTGACTTATCCAAGGTCTCACAGCTTTTACATGGTAGGTATAACACTCAAACACTGGTTCTTTTTAGTCCAAGGCCACTGAATTAGAACACTCACTATATAGTGACCACGGGACAGTCAGAGAGTTACCAGATAAGCAACTTCATACAAGTAAATCTTTGTGGGACCACAAGCTTGAGAGTGATATCAAAGAATGTCAGCTACAGGGCTCCCCGTGGACAGCAGCCTTTATAAGGTGACATGGATTTCCCTGACCCTTGCCACTACCACAGTGTCTACAAACCAGCAAGAACTTGAGAAAGGATTTGTTGATTTGAGATATTTGACTTCTGAACCTCCCATATGATACACCTCTCATATAAAACAGTTTTCCAGTATCTTGAACAGCCAGCTGAGGTGGAACACTAGGAGAATGAATCAGGTACTTGGGTGTTCTCTGTGTAGTCATTTCCCAAATTGCTGGGGATGACGTTATGCAAATTATAGCAGCTGATGTTTATTTATTATATACCATTTTATTGCATTCTATGGCTGGAAGTAATGTGAGGGGCAAAATAAAACAACAAATGAGTATAAAAATATAGTATGGCACTTTTTAATAAAAATTTTATTCTATTTTATTGATTATGCTATTACAGTTGTCCCAATTTCCCCCTCTTTGACCTCCTCCACCCTGTATCCCCTTACCTCCAGGAATCCCCTCCTCAGTTCATGTCCATGGGTCATGCATTTAAGTTCTTTGGCTTCTCCATTTCCTTTACTATTCTAAACAGCCCCTGTTTAGCCCCTGTTTGTAACTACCAATCATGCTGCTTAATCTCTGTATCTTTTCTCCCCTTCTCCCCTTTTCCCCTCGCCACTGACATCCCTCCATATGATTTCTATAGCTATGATTCTGTTTCTGTTCTAGTTGTTTGCTTAGTTTTTTTTTTTTTTTTTTTTAAAGACTTTTTTT
>PVIW01014001.1:0-25135 GCA_004026585.1 Noctilio leporinus | reverse complement strand
TAAGCATAATATTCTCCAGTTCCATCCATGTTGTTGCAAAGGGTACAAGTTCCTTCTTTCTTTCTGCCATATAGAATTCCATTGTGTAAATGTACCAAAGTTTTTTGATCCAATCATCCACCAATGGGCACTTAGGCTGTTTCCAGCACCTGGCTATTGTAAATAGTGCCGCTATGAATATAGGTGTGCATAGGTTCTTATGAATTGGTGTCTCAGGCTTCTTTGGGTATAGTCCAAGTAGTGGAATGGCTGGATCAAAAGGCAGTCCTCAAGGATATTTTATATGGCTCTTCCTCAAGCCAGAGGAGCCATACACAACCAAGCAAAGGGAGTCTGGAACAAAACTATGCTCCAGGATTCAGTTTGGAGTTTCAAGGTAACTAAACCTGAGGAACATAAACCGACCAGAAAAATGCAACCCAGCTTGAGCAACCACATTGATTACTTGAATTTCTGGGTCTTATTTTGGCATGTAAAATAAATACTACTGTAAATATTCCTAATGACTCTCTGGATCCAATGCCCAACTTCCCTCACATTGTGGACCCAGGATATTAAATGTATTAGAAATTTGCAGAAAACATTTGACATGGAGCATTTAAATAAATATGAAACTGAAAACCAGGTAATCAAGAAGAGAGCTAACATCAGAAATAATACAGAAGATCAGAAAGGACAGGGGAAAAAACTTCCTAATTAAATACAAGAGAGGATTTAACAGTTGACAAAACTGAACAGATATTCATTTCTAGCTTTATGAATCACATTCACTCACCTACAATTAATTATTCAGGTAATTGACACATACAGATAGTCCCCCTGAGGTACAGGACGCAAGCTTTGTCACAATGTATAAGTACCAATTCATACTTCAAGTACATTCAAGGCCATGAGTCAGGCATCCATGGGATAATCCACATATCATTAATGAAGACAAAAGTCTCAGCCATTATAGAACTACTCATGTGTCTGGGCTGATAAAAGCTCAACCGTAAGAGGTTAGACAGTTCTGCTTGGTCAGAAGAACCTGGTACGAGTGTTGAGATTAATCACCTTTCCTTAGTCCCTATTTATCCCAGTGACAGAAAGATCAGAAGTGAATGAAGCCTGCTCTTCACCTGGCCCATTCCCTCCATTCTGCTTTGAATAGTTTACACTTCTCAGTAATTAAAGGGTAATGATCACCTCTCTCTTTTCCTTAACCCAAGATGATACAAATCATTTCTTGTGGATCACTTGTGAATTATTTTTAAATGTCTTCATGATTACTACTCTTTGATTAATATATCCTGTAACAGTTTCAAATACTTAAAATCTCTGCTATCAAGGCAGACTTGACCTGCAAGAAGTAGGGCTGTTTACCCTCTAGGGGTAGAGGCTGAAGAGTGGTGGTACCAGTATCTTCTTAATCTTGACTTTAGAAGGGCCAGAAAGAGCAAAACAAAAATTATCTGAACAAAAAATTCTGGTGCGATAAACTCGCTTTTCTCTGAATTCTTTGTGTAAAAGAAGCTTTAAAGGACTGAATTACTCATATAATTGTTCTGGTTGGTCTGCATTTAATTAAAATAAGAAAGGGAAAATGCTGCCAGGCCAGCAGTTTTTAGATGTAGAACAGAGTGCTCCAAAGGTTTTGCAATAGTGCTGCATGGTCCCAGAAAGTGCCAGCAGAGCAGAACAATTAAACAACATTAGTTTTAATATCACTAAATACAGAAGAAATCCACTTCACAAAGCTTATAAAACCCTGCTTTTTTAAGCATGAGGGGAAATAAAAGCTCTTTCTCCTTTTTCATAACAAAATACTATAAAAGTGTTTTCCTCCCAGTTTGTTAAAGAGTAAGCTATGTTTATGCATTTTTGTTTTTGTCTTTTTATTTTTAAGTTGCCTTTAATATTTAAAGCGTCAAGCTTCAAGTGTTAAAGCAACTACAGCTAGAGTTGAGATGATACGGATTGTGAACAAATGCACAAAGCAACCAAAATTGATATATGGGTATCAATCACTTCCAACTAAGCAATTCATTGATTTTTGGATATGAAAGGAATCTATGAAGCTTTTAAATTCAGTCCTGAGTCAAAAATTTAAATGATGAAAGATCCTCTTCACTGAACTTCTAAATCAATTTCATCCAAAGCCCTTATTTTAGTATACTATAAAGTATCTAGAGAAATTAAAATAAGCCCCTTCAGCAAAGACCTGGTTGGAGCACCTGGATGTGTTTTTTGCTTTGTGTTGGTAAACCTACATGATCATAATATGCTACAGCCCATGTACGTAAAAATAACTGAATAGAAATGGAAAGAGGTATGTTAATAAATCTGCAACACTGAAAACAAAATAGTATGTTAATATTCTCTATTCCACTCCTGTATCATCTAACTCTGCCACGCTTCAGAAAGACCTACTGTAGTTAATTCACATGAGTTGCTTGCTGCCTGAGAGTCTTGCCAGAACACTTAACAGCCCCCTCATTTGTTGGATGGTTTTATAGGTCTCTGGTGCTGAGCAGAGGTAAGGCAGCTTGCGGTGCGGGAAGAGGACAGATAAAACCACCCTGCTGTGCAGGTTTAGTCCATTTGCACTGGCTCTCATACAAAAAAACAAATTGCAACCTCTCACAAAGGGGCCCTTTTTTGCACTAGCAACCCTGAAAAATGCCCACAAAAAATAAGTAAACCAGGCAACCTCACATCAGGAGGGGGAAAAAATGGCTACCACTCCAACAGCTGCTCTCATAATTAAGAACAGATTTCGTCGCTAAACTCTTGCTGGTTATGTCTGCAGCAAAACAAATACGCAGATGTGAGGCATTTACATGCTCGAAAATTTGTATTGGGTAACCAAACCAAATTTACCATTTTTGTTCTAAAATATTCTCTTAAAGATGCCATCCAATCAATGATAAAGTATAAGGCAATGTCCAAACCTTAAGTACAACTGCATTTCTGTCATCATCTTACAACTAAATTTATTTTGGCATTCTACCAAATTTGCTTTCTTTTTATGTATTCAGAATTGCAATGCACTGCCATGGACATGACCTCTTTTCAAATAATGAAAATGTGCTACCAGTTTCTTTTACTCATAAAATTTGCTAAATTTATTGCTGCCTCATTTATCTATGTTTTAAAAGATTGCATAGCACATGCAGTAAAAGAAATAGCATTTGACCTTTTTAAAGGCAAATTGGTGTGCAGTTAAATCAGAGAAATAAAATTAATGAAATGGTAAAATTATAATAAAAACGAATAAGAACAAAGAAATGGAATGCCACTCCACCGCAATGAGAAAGTGCAGTCTACAATTCATTCAACATAGATGAATCTCACAAACACAATACTGAACAGAAACCGATAATAAAAAGTACAAAAATGGACAAAAGTAATTTTGCTGTTAGAAGTCCAGCAGGTGGTCAATTTGGAGTAGGTGGAGTAATTACTGGGAGGGGGCACAAGGGAGCTTCTTGAGGTCTGATAATACTCCATTTCTTAATGTGAGTGATGATTACACTGATGTGTTCACTTTGTTAAAACTCTTCCAGGATCACTCTTCTGTTTACAATTTGTATTTCCACAAAAAGTTTAAAATTTAAAATAAATTAAAAAGATAATAAGATATGCATTGAAGTTTGTAATTTTCAATTTCAAACATAAGCACCTGTTCACCAATTTAATCACAACCTCTTCACATGACCCAACCCCTCCACTGTTCACAAACATCTTGACACTGTCACAACAATGTCCTTCTCAACAATCTTCAACAAGTCATAAGTTTCACTTTTTGAGTGACTAAACTGGCCTAATGTTTAAGCTTAAATTAATAACACAATGTTCTAGGACAGTCTCTTGTCTAATGTATTAAACTGACTGAAAATTTTTATTATTTCATTATCACAACTACAAAGCAAAGAAGCAGTTATAAACATGTAATTATTAGTAAAATGTAATTCTAAATGCATTTTTAAATATACTTTACACTGTTTTAGCTAAGGGAAAAAAATCCTTATGAAAATCCACAGATGTAAATCAGTAATTTAAAGGTAAAAAAAATGCAAGATAATGCCTACTCACGTTGACTTATTAGTTTTATAAGAGTCTGAATATTAAAATTAGATTGAAAACACTACTACCACCAGAATATCCAATGGGAGTTCAGTAATGTGTGACTGGTAGGTTCAATAGTGGTGGAGTTTTCATTTAGAATCGCAATTTCAGAAGTTGAAATTGTGCTACAAATATGCATTAAGCCATTAGAGTACCTGGAGAAGTAAAGTTACTGATGATGACAAGGGTAGTGCTTTCCATACTTTCATCCCAGTTAGCTCTTTGAGAAACAAAAAGGCTGATCATTACAAACATAATCATGCACGCATTACTTAAGTGGCTTCACAGCTGCACTTCTCAAATAGTGATCATCAATGCACAAACCAGGGTCAAGGCGTAGTCTTTCTTTATCCTAAAAAAAGGATCTCTCTGACCTCTCCATGTCTGTTCATCTGTTTCAACATGGCTGCAAAGGCTGGATTCTCTTCTGATAGCTTGATCCTACACAGTAATTCATCTTAAACCATTAAACTTAAAAGGGATACGGAAAACTTTATTCATAATCTTTGCATTATTCTATGTGGTATCCATATTTATAAGCAAAAGCCCTGGAGAACACGTGCCTACCGCAACAAAATGCTCCACAGACTGAAGTTAGTTAAAGTGAACTAAAATAGTGCAACATTAAGTTTTGCTTTCACATGCACTGATTCCACTAAAAGACAGGCAAATTCAGATCTGGTGTGTTAAGTTACTGTTAGGTTAGATCAATCTAGAGATGCTTCTGTTACTGTCATTCTTAGATCAAGCTGGGTACCTAGGACCTCACAGGGCTTATTTAACTTTAATTCATTCTCAATGTTAGCTAGAATAAGCAATGTTACTTGGACTTTTGCTGTATCAGACAATGGACAAATATTTGTTTTAAAAACTCTTTTTTTGTTTGTTTGTTTGTTTTTTTTTTTTTGTTTTAAAAACTCTTGTAGTCAGAATTTAAGGAAACTAGGTAAGTATCCTTAATGAAATTATGATTTCAAATTCCCATTCACTCAAGAGCATGAACACTTTTCTACTGATCATCTACTGCCCCAAATGAAGGTTTTACTTAAGAGTTTACTCTTGCACTATCTAAATCTTTTAAAACACTATGCTCTAGTATTTAAGAACTTAATGTTCAGGTAGAATTCTGACAGGGTGTAAGATATAAAGTATATTACTTCCTCAATCTCTAGCCTGAAATAATGCTTGCTTGTAAAACACTATTGAGTTCACTGTAAAAAGAACTGGTATGTGATTTTTAATTTTTAAATTTTAATTTGGCATTCGTTTGTGCAACACCTGCATGTTAAGCACTGTACTCAGTGCCAAGGATATGAAGATGTGTAAGACAAGGTGCCAACCTAACTAAGAGCTCACAAACTGGTACAGAAGACAGCTATGGGCCTTAAGGGAAACATGTGATGGATGGACAGGCAGATGTACAGCTGGACAAATGAATGGATGGATGGAAAAACGGATAATAAATGAGGGGCAAGCAGTGTTGTGAAGGAGCATAAAAAGCAGCTCATTCCATGAGGAGTAGAGGTTTCAGAGAGATGATAAAGAAGGTTGTGACAGATGCCTTGAAGGGATGGGGTGAGTAGATGCAAGAGATTTATGGTATGGAGACAGTAACTGTAAAAGCAAGGAGGCACAAAAGTCAATGGCATGTTGGGGGGACAGCAGTCCAGTTCTGATTGGCTAAAGTGTAGCGTACCTGGCTCAGAGTCATGAGGCTAAAACTAGAAGGTTTATATAAGATTGTGAAGTGTGCTGTATGCTGGGTCCAAGAATCTAGATTTGTTATCTTCTACGTTTCTGGTATTTTCTAGTGTCTGTTTCTCAGAATATTAATTTCATGAGTTGTTTTGCAAAAAAATGTCTTGTGATCAAGTACATTTGGAAGACACTACATACTATAGCCTCCTTTCAGGGATTCATAACATACATTTGATATCAACAGGGCTTAGAAATGTGGCAGTAAAGACCAGTTTAACTTGAACACCATTTTACAGAACTACTGACATCCCTCAAACTGATGTTCTGCATAATACACATGGGGGACACTGACAGCTGCTCTAGGAAAGTAGGGAGACTAAGAGTGTTGGAGTAAGAATGTAAAATATGGTAAGACTTAGTTTTTCCTTTTCCTTTTCTTTTCATTTGAAAACAGGATTTTAGCTATGCATGTCTGTAGTGATATGGATGTGGAACTAAGTTTGAAAGACATTAATGGCAAGAAGCCAAGAGGTGATGGAACACAGGGAGCAGAGGGAATGAGAACAATGACAAGGTTCTAACTTAGAGCTCTGGTGAGAGGAGGAGCCTGCTCTACAGAAAGCAGTGTGATAGGTGCTGCTCATATTCAGTATGGGGTATCTACTAAAACAGCCATATGAACACATCAAGAAAACAGGTAGAAATAGGGCTTTACAGCTTAGAAGGTCAGGATTAGAGGTGCATATTGTAATCAGATAATATGAGGTCTGTTCTGAAAGTATTAAGCCAATATCAATATAATTAAAAGTTTGCACAGTCGATACTTTCAGGATAGACCTCGTATACGACCTCACCGAAATGGATAAACGTGTAGGGCAAAAGAGCACTTAATCCAGAATACCAACATTTCAATGTAGGAAATACAAAATTAATTAATCAGCCATATGGACATGCAACATTTTTATATTATAATCTTAAGGTGTTTTTATTGTAATTTTATTGTAATGTAAAAGGTTCTCATTTACTTTATCCAGAACAGAATGTAGTGCTAAGCCTGATAATATTCTATATTATACTTTTCCTTTTCTCATTGCTACAATGAGTAAACGAAATATGTTTGGAAGAGAATAGGGCCTAAATAAATATACCTGAAGTTCAGAGCAATGAAGAGAATTGACTGAAGTCTTACAGATAGGTAGTCTTCCCTGCAACTAACCCAATAATTGCTTAAAAACTAAAAAAGAATCAAGGGCTTAGGTGTGAAAAGAAGCCTGCAAATTCCATTTGTGAATTTTAATCAAAATTATATTATTTTTAATCATATGAAACTAGAAGGTTGAAAATTAGTTCAAAATACAATGCTCTTTCATTTTACTTATTTCTAAGGCATTTGATAATGCAAATAAAAGAAAATAATTTGCTTGAATAAGATCATTAATAGATATCAGATAAACATTTAACTGCATTAACATGTTCTCTTTTTTATTTTAATTGCTCTGATATGAGAGTGTTAACAATAGTAGCTATTTTTTTCTTGATGTAGTTAAAATGTGTTTCACTGGAACATTAAGCAATTAGCCTGATTTCTTAGAAGGGTGATCAGGAAAAGCAAAACCCTTCATCAACAATGGTCTTATCATCCATCATAGCCAGTCAACAAATAGTACCAAGTGTCTAATCCAAGTGAAGCCCCATTCTTTATTCATGCTGGAGACACCATGGAAAGGAACACAGCAGCACAGTTATTACTGGGTTTCCAGTAGCTGCCACTTGATTGCATATAATGCTTTCAATTGATGAAGCTCTTAAACACTTTAGCATAAAATACTTTAAAACCTGTGTCAGATGTAACAGGATTTATAATTTTCTTCAGTTAGGAGGGGATAAAAAGAATAAAACCCTCAAGAATTATGAAATACTGTTGTACAACAACATGAATATACTTAACACTACTAAACTATACACTTAAAAATGATTATAATGGTCAATTTTATGCTATGTAATTTTTTACCACAATGAAAAAAATTAAATTGTTAAGTTAGCTTTAAACAACTTATTTGTGTCCATAAAATGTTTGTTTTATAGCCCACATGGAATAGGAAACTTGCCAATATTTTTAGCTGGTAAAGAAACTAATGAAATTGAAATTTTAGGGTGATTAATCAGATAATGCTGCTCAGAGTTAAAAGAAGTTAATTAGCTGAACGTTCAAAAGCTAGAAAAGTTAGCATAAAAATGAACTAGTTAAATAAGAAGGTAGCGCTAAGATTCGGAAGAATGTAAGAGACTTTTGGGGGAAAAATCAATCAGTAAGATATGCTATACATGCAGAAGAAGAATCCAATATGATTCTAGGACATCAAGTTCCAGTGAGACCATGGTACGTGTTGTTATGTCAACCTGAATTTAAACCATTAAAATAAAACTACTTGGAAAGCAATTGGAAAAATAAGACTGACTAAAGGATGATGTTTAACTACCAAGGCACCAAAGATACCAATCTGTGATACATGCCAGAAACTTGAACCAGACACTCACATGATCCCCAGGCTAATGGAGCTTTTCCATAACCAGGTAAGCCCCCACGTTTTCTCCCAGAGAGGTTACCCTACTCATCTATCTCTGCATCCTCTTCACCTGAAGTTTACCAGTGGAGAAGGGATTAAGAAAGGAATGCAAAAATCATTTCACGTCCAATTTGATGGAAGTAAAGAAACTTCTGGAGGGTAAAAAGTCTTCTAAAAATTTGCTGTGCTCTAGGGAAACAATAGAACTGAGAAAAAAAATAAACCCTTCACAAATTTGATACCTTTAGGCAACCTGACAATCTTTGATCTTCCTTCCACACTGGGTTTTAGTAATTGAGGAAACGCAGAAATTCTCTTGTTCTGGTCTGTACAAAAGGTCATTTGAGACTTCCAGATCAATCTCTATAGTTTCCATTCCCCAAAAGAACAGATTAAATTAACCTTTCCTGTTCAACATTAAGAAGGCCTGCAAGTCTCTCCTCTGCATTCCAACACCTGGGGAATGGGGGAGGAAGCTGAGTCAGAATGTCAATATATCGGAGTTGTAGAATCTTATAGTAATATATAGTATTTTTTTAAAACTCAGTTTTAATTAAAACCTTCAGAACCTTATCACAAAATGTTTCATCCTTTGCAGATCAAATGGAATTTTTTCCACTAAAAAGAAGCATATGGCCTGCGAACCCAAAGGTCGCTAGTTCAATTCCCAGTCAGAGCACACAACCAGATTGCAAGCCAGGTCTCCAGCCAGGTCCTTGGCTAGAGGCAGGTGAAAAGCAATCATTTGTTCATGCTTCTCTCCCTTTCTTCCTCCCTCCCTCTCTGCTCTTCTCTCTGAAAATAATAAATTTAAAAATTAAAAAAAAAAGCATAGCTGATTTCTAGGAATAGCAAAATGAATTTATTTTCATTTTGGACTATTTATATATTTATACTATCTTACCTATCTCTGTCCTTTAAATTTAAGCTTAAATATTTTTCATTTTAAAAGTGGGCATGTTGTTAATTTCTAATCTTAGGATATTATGGTTTACTAAATAATTTACTGTATTTATTTCTGCTAGCAATTTAATCTGCGAAATACTGCTCAGGGAAAAAAAATCAGTCACAAAACCTGTTGGTATAAAGATAAGCAGTTTTTTAAATAGCTAATTAAATGTGGTCACCAGAGAAATCACAGCTTAAGAAACTTTATCAGAAAAAGATTAATCCATTCCAGGCTTAACCAAAATGTCGTAAAAGAACTCATGAATTTAGATAGGACTCCACTTATTTCCCTAAGACATTTTCATACTGAGTACAAAAAGCCTACAGTAATATCTATATATACTACATTTACGTCCATCAAACTCATATACTTCGTAGCTATCACTAATTTCAGGAACAATTATCAAATTAGAATAATATAATAGGAAGGTTTTTTCCTTTTTATCATAAATTTCTAGAATGTTCTAAACATTCTTACACAAATTCAAAAAAAGTACACATTCTATGTCATGTTCTAATTCAAAACAACAATTCAACAACAACAAAAGAAAAAGAACACATTATATGTTGAACTCAGACACTGTAGGGAAATCCCACATAATTCCTTCCTTTGAATAGCTACAAAAATCATGACAGATAAACCCGTAAACATACAACCACTGATATAAAGTAATAGCTGCTATAGCTGCTTATTTTTCATGCCTTCTTCTTTAATAATAAAAAAATTTTATCGAATAGAAGCGGTACACCACCTCAAACTTATAATGAAAGAAAAAGAAACTTTTGCTTTGTTTTTAAGCCACTGTTTTTAGAATTCATCACTTGAAGCAGCACCAAAGTCTCATTAATACATAATACAGATGCTTCTTTTTCTGAGTGTTTTGGTGCTGAAAAATGTCCACTAAATGGAAGAATTTAATAGTGCAAATAAAGTTTTATTTTTAACTTTTCACAAAAAACAAAATCTTGAATTATGACAATAAATTAACCTTATAATTAATAAAGTAGAAATGAGAATTAAAATAGAGTAAATTCTTAGAAAGGAATGGCTTAAGTAATCATTGGGGGGCATAATTTTTTTAATAAAACTGGATGATCATGGGATAAAACTAATGAAACAACTAGAGATCATAAGAAACAGAATAAACACCAAAAACTGAATTAGTGACATATAGAAAAGGTTTACAAAAATAATAGTGAGTGCAGGGGTAAAAAAACATGGATCAAAGCAATTAGAAAGGAACTCGACAACATGAAACAAAAAGATTCAACATAAGGGTAAGTACTTTAAGAGGCAAATAAAAAAGCAGTAATGTGCAAACAATGTGTGCAAATACAACATAAAAAAAAAATCACCTGAACTAGAAGAATGAGCTAATCTTGAAAAATTAAAAGAGTACTCCAGGATATGAGGGTGATCTGGCTGAGATATCTGTCACCCCATTGGTTGCCAGGGTTGAAAGAGCACTCTGTATTATAGGAAATGCTCAATACTGAGACATATTTTAGTTAAGCTACAAAAGTTTAAAATAATTCTTTAGGTATTCAAGCAGAAAGAGAAACCATCTATAAAAGTAACAAGATGGGAATTTAGAAGAATATATATCAAAGCTTAAGAGAGGTTCCAAATCTGATGAAACCAATGAAATATAAAGAAAGAGAAAGAGATATGAGAGAGAGAGAGAGAGAGAGAGAGAGAGAGAGAGAGAGAGAGGCCCTGGATGGTGGCATTGGTGGATAAGGCCGCCAGACTGTGAACCCAAAGGTCACTGGTTCAATTCCCAGCCAGGGCACATAACCAGGTTGCAAGCCAGGTCTCCAGCCAGGTCCATAGATGGAGGCAGGTGAAAGGCAACCATGCATTGATGTCTCTCCCTCTCCCTTCCCCTATCTCTAAAAATAAGAAATAAAATCTTTTTTAAAAAGTGGAATAAAAAGATACTATTATCTGAAAATGAAGTTCATCTTACATTTGTGATTTTTCTCTTCTTCCTGGATAGTGGGATTTGAGTTGATTTTCAAATTTCACTTAAATTATTTAAATGAACATGTAACCTGTTACTAGAAAAACAAGGAGTAATTAAACAGAATAATATGAAAAATTAAGATGGAAAGTAAATATGCCTATATATTAACAATGATAAATTCTATTGGTGACTTTCTAACTTCCAAACATTATTATTTGCAATATAAGAGGAACTACCCTTGAAGAAAGAATCTGGCAGGCAAACTGGGAAAGGAGAATACTCTGGGCATAAGCAAAGAGAGAAAAGTGTGGAAGACAATGACATGGCTAGGAAGTAGCAACAAGCCTGGAAGTAGGTGGAGAAGCAGCCCAGGTCAAATTTTATACTATGCTTGCACTTTATTTTACTGTTTAGTTTTTATTTTTGTCATTGATTTACCTAATATCATTCAAACAAGTTAAAGTACATTTGTCTTTCTATTTTTCAGGTGCAAAAATTTAATGTGCAGATCTCAGGGAGAAAATAATTCAGTACTGATTTAACAGGACCCTATTCTAGAAGATGGTGCAAACAAATGGAAAGGGAGCACTGTCCTCAAAGTACTTATAATAAATTTGTGAGATCAGAGAGATACAAAGAAAAGTCAACAATAATATATGGTAATATAACAAATGTCAACACAATAAGAATATAGAAGAAAAGAAGTTCTTCGATAGTTGGCTCAGACTGTAGAAGTGGCAGAATTTACGTTAGACCTTTAAGAAAAGATGGAACATCTCGATGTAAGATTTCCTCAGTTTCATAAGAAATTGTATTCTAGGATCCCTACCTATCGCTACACCATAATTCCATAAAGATGGAGGATTTACCTTTTTTCTTAATAAAATTATAAAGAAAAAATGGATTAATTAATCAGTTATACTAAAATATAATTCTTCAAAAAATAAACAAGGACAACTTATATCAAAATAAATTCCAGACGGATAACTTTTCATCTAATTCTTTATGGTTTATAGATTCTTTAGTATATATAGAAATAGACTTTTTAACTATAATTGAAAAGAAGGAGATCAAAAGAGATACAAAATTTCCCTATTATAAACAAAGGCTAGTCAACAAACTAGGAAATTGCCTATAATATATTTGATAAAGGTTAATTTCCTTAATATTTAAAGAACTCATAACTCAGTAAGAAAATATATAAGTACTTCAATATGAAAAAAGGTTAAAGAACATGAACAAAATTTGAAGAAGATTATATATGAAAATTTGTTGCTAATTTATAAGTCAGATGGATGTCTTAAGAATTTTTCCTTGAAGAATATCATATCTACACAAAATTTACTTTAAGACCATCCAGTGATGTGAGTTCCTTGCCCATTTTCTTCCTCCTTGTATATTTCACTCCAGCACATGGCCTTGGGCTGGTCAGGATGAGATTGCATATTCTCAAATCTCTGCTCTAGAAATCTACCTGACTCTACTTGACATTTTCTCCAGATGCCTTCCTGGCTGTCTCCCTCAGGTCCTAGCCACATTTTATTCTTGCTCAAATCTTGCTTTTTCAACGAAATTTACGCTAACTTTCCTTTTCAATATTGCAACTGGCTCCCTATCCTGCAGTCTCACATGAATCCCCAGCTCACTTTAGTCTGCTCTGCTTTTTCCTTTTTCCATAATACTTACCACAAATTATAGAAGGATAAAAACAAATGGTAAAAGAGTGATTTAGGTAGACCGATGGAGCAAGAAAGACTACTCAGAAAACTCATGCTTAAATGTGCTATAATTTCTATCTGGAAAAGGATAGGAAAGGTACTGTCCAGAGGACAGAGTGGGGAACCTAACCCAGTAATTAATAATAATAATAATAATAATAATAATAATAATACTGAAATAAGCCAACAATTTGAAATCCCAGTGGGCACAATTATTGCTAAGAAGAAAACCAGTGGATACTGATTAAATAGCTTCTATAGAAAAGTTAATTTGTATATATATCGTTATAAGGAAGGGTCAGAGCCATCCAATGATGGGAAAGCTACCCAGGAGGGTCTAAGTTCCCTCTTAGCTGTGGGGTTTGGACATAAAATAAGACCTGAAAGGGATGTGATAGAGAGTCAAACATCCCATTACTGATGCTCTCCAAGAGATTTTCAAGGCATTTAAGAATGGGGGGCAGGAGGAAGAAGTGGATAGTGTTTACTTGTTTTAGGACTTGTAAAAATAGCTAAATGCATACCTTTACCTATTTTCCACCATTTACCCTTTTGCCACACAGCTAAGGGGTCATCCTTTTATTGTGTATGCCAAGGGCTTTGTGGACCCCATGAAATGTAACCAGCAATATTTCTGAAGGATATGTTTGCAAGACAACAAATAAACAGAGCTCTGGATAAATATGTAGACTATGTTTGCATAAAGTATGAAACAATGCATTACCATGAATAAGTGAAACAGATATTGTGACAGAAATCAGATCAATGAAGCACATAATGGCATGCACAGAAAAAAGCCCAGAGGACGTTCTGAGATTCAGGGTTCGCTGGAATCAAGAATTACCTCTAAGAACTTCACGTAGTCTAGGCTATTTTGATTCCATCGAAACATAATTTATGTGGCAGGAAGTTCAAAAATTTGGGCCCTCCCCTAGTGGCCCTCTTCCCTATCATCCCCCTTCCCTATCATCCCCCTTCCCTATCATCCCCCTTCCTTGTTCCCACCATCTTTTTTTTCCAGAGAACACAAGCGTCTGCCTGCAGTACAAACACAGTGCAGGACACACTGCCCCCGAGCCAGGTCTTCCTCTCATGAAACCAAACAAAAGAGAACCAGGAAAATAAGGCCTAAAGCCCTGCCTACTTTAGCTTTTGTTCTGAGCTCAGCATATCAGAATACAGTTTATTTCACATGGTCTACATTTACATACATCAATAAATATGGTTCCCATTTTTCTCTGTAACAGCAGCTATAAATTATATATTAGAAATATTTGACTCCTTTTTGCCCATAAAGGTTTGGCAGGAATTTCTCTGAGGCTCCAAAATAGGAGGTCAATGATTGGAAGGGAGTGATTTTATTCATTCAAATCCTTAAATTAATGAACTTATGCTGAGCACCAAGCATGTGCCAGGCACAATTAGGGATATGTTCAGTAAACTAAGAAGTAAAAACAAAACAAAAATCCTTGCCTCTGAGGCACTCATATTTTAGTGAAATTCATCTACCTCCCCTCAATTTCTGAATTTTGAGCTCTCAAACCATCTAGAGTTGAGCCCATTAGGAGGTAAATGTGAAACAAGCAAAGCTAATATAAATAATTATACTTATTATTATGAATTATTATTGTGGACTTCATTGACTGCTAGTCACTATTCTAAACACTATACAAATACTAACTTACTAAGTAGTCATAAAAGTGCTATTGATAGCTGCTATTACATTAAATTGTGTGCCTCACATTTTAAACTTTAAACAGAGACAGTATTTACAAAGGTAATCAAGTTAAAATAAATTCATTAGGGTAGGTCCTAATCCAGTATCAATGAAGACTTCCAGAAAGGGGAAATTAGGACAGACATACAATAGAGGGGAGAGAATGTAAAGACACAAGGAAAAGGCAGCCATCTATGAGCCAAGGAGAAAGGAGTGAAATAGACTCTCCCTTCCAGCCTCAGAATAAACCAACCCTCCTGACACCTGAATTTCAGACTTTTAGCCTCCAGAACTATAAGCCAATTAATTTATGCAGTTCTAAAACAACCAAGTTATGGTTCTTTGTTACAGCAGCCCAGCAAATGAATACAAGTACAACCATGATTCCTCATCACAGATAAAGCCAATGAGATATAAGGTCATCTGGGTAGCAAATGAAGGGAGAGTCAAACTCAGCCAATCCAGCTGCAGCAATCACAGTCCTCATTCTGCTCTAAAATCAACCCATTTATGGCAGAGATGGATCCTGAGCAGCAGGGAAGATCCGCCTCCATCTCCTAGAAAGGTATTGCTAACACTGATTAATCATGTAAGTGAATCCACTGCTCAGCCCAATTAAATGTGCTATTATTCAATAACCTGTGGCTTCAAAGAGCTCTATTTCAGTGAGTCATTCTAAAAACCTACTACCTGAAAATTTTAACATTTTCCCTCAGCCCAAATCTTGTTGATTTTGTATTTCATTTAATGGAGATACAGCTCAAGTGTGATATGTTCCATGTAGACAATATCTAAAAAAGCCAGTTACACAGAGAGACAATACTGTCTTAGCCTCATCAATAAAATCCCAAGGTGAGGCAAACATTAAATAAGTGAGAGCTAGGTCCAAGACCACCTTCATCTTCAAAGATTTCAATTATTTCTAACAAATACAAAAGAACTTTCAGAATTTCACCTTCCTAGGAAAGAGCAATGGTGGAAAAATGAAACTATCATAATACAACAATAATGAAATTTTTTAAAAAATTACATGTGCACACACACACATACACACACACCCCACTTCCAATATCCCATTTCACATTTTGTTATTGCTGTTTCAGAGGTTTTACTACTAGAATAATGTAGCTGATATTTACTGAATGCTTACTACATTATTAGTGTGCTAAGCATGTTACATATTTTATCTCATATGTACTTATCCTTCAGACAATTCTGCCAAGCAGACATTATCAATTTCTCCCCTTCCCACATGAGGAAACTGAAGCCTGGTGAAGTTAAATAACTTGCTACCACCCACACAGTTCACAAGTGGTACAGTGAGGATTTGAACTGTACTCACACATAATTTCCAACCAAGGAAGGATAAACTACAATAGAAGAAGCTTTTCTCATTGGGCTGTCTCATAACATTTTTCTAGGGTAGGAGCAATTCTGGATAATACATCATCTTTTCAAGTGGCTCCAAACACAGAGGCCTCAGGCTCTTAATTAGCCCCAGGTTGAAGTCAATACAAAGATTATAGTGTAAGGAAAAATTGTTGTAATTCCCCCAGATGCTTTCTGAGAAAGAAAGCTTTATGAGAACAGAGGAAATATGCAGGGCAAATGAGTGGGGCCTTGCTAACAGCCTCCCTGTGGGGTCTGGGCTCTGTCCACAATGCCTCCAGCACTGGGAGCCACCTCCTACCTTACAGCTCTAAAGGAGCCCTGAGGCAAAGGGGATGGAACAGAACACCAGCACTTTTACACAACAGGACACACTTTAATATGCATTCTTCACATTTTTAAGGGCCCCGCTGACAACACATAAAAGTACTAAAAAATACGAAAACATTTCCACTTGCCAGCCTTCATGATGACTTTCAGAATGACCCTTCTATAATAGAGAACATAAGTACTTTCATCCAGCATCTGATATCAAAGTTTTGAGTCTTCACTCTTCCTAGCCTACACAGCATAAGCTGCCCACACCCTCAAGAAGTGAATGGAGGGTGTGCATTGTGCGGACAGGAAGATGTGCAAAGCATAACCACTTGTGCTTTTACAGCCATACTGACCTACAGAGCATGCTTCTGTAGGAAAATGGAGATAAGGGTGATGGGGAAACTGAGTCTCCAGGGTAGCCACTCACCCTCATTTCATCAATGCACAAACAAAATAGTTGGATTTGAAAACATTAGACATCTCAAATGTAATTGAGAACTTTAGATTGGCATGAATATGTTATGTACACACTGTTTTGCAGATGAGTATTTTTTGTCTGACAGACTGGTGCCGACTTTAATGTGGAAGAAATCCATTTTCATACAAAGGTAACCAAGAGTGACAAGACATAAGAGGCCTACACCATTTATCTTCTGTGAATTAAAAAAAAAAAAAAAAAAATCAGTGAATTGCTTTTTGAGGAAGCTATTTTGTAGAATCACTGTATTTTATCTTTATGCTTATTCATGGTATAATAGTAATTTTTAAAATGCCCATCATAAAAACACAATGATAAATCAATACATCTTAAACTATTTAATTAGTTATATTAACAAATAAAATATTGATCAACCAAAATTCTTTACTCTGTTCTTGCAGATGAATTCTCAACCACGACCTGTCTAAGACTCCTAATATACAGTCTATTGACTAACATTCAAATTTAGGTGTTTCTTTCCTTATCACCATCTAAGGCAAGGGCAGTAGCCACTGTTTCCTTCCTTCCCTGGCTTTTCAAATGCATTCTATTTCCAGCCATCAGAGCCCTCTGCAAGACCAGTTTCAAATCATAGCATTATGTTAAATTAACAGCTAACAGAGACTAAACTGTGTATGTTCTGGAATACCACTGCTAAAACTGTAATCTTGCCAAACCATTTCACAGCCTATGAGACCCATATTTTATCTCAATAGCATTGCATATTAGGCTTGTTCATAGTATTGTCTCATTTTGGCCTGCCTACATCACCTAACATTAGATTATTATATGAAGTTTGAGGCTATTATAAAGCACTCTTTTCAAATCTAGAATTATAATTTTAATGATAATTTATTACTATTCTATGAGCCAAAGACAGATACACCAGGAAACTAATGACACAGATGCTTTAGGGCCTCCTGAGTGGAGGTTTCTTCAAGGCCCCAGAAGGGCCCTAGCAATGTGCTAGTATGTTTTTGTAAAAATATCAAGTGTAAAATATTTTTCTATTCTGTTTTTCCTAAAAACAGTATAAATTTTAGGCCCCGCAAAACCTGTATCTGGTACTTCAGGTAAAAAGCTCCCAAAATCCAAATCTTTAATTATATGTTAACAGCAAAACACTGATTTTGTGTTTGTAGGTGAAACATCAATTGGAAATAAGATTTCGTGTGTCCTATCCTACATTATAGAATGCATGCTTCAGTCATTTGTTAAGTCCCCTGACTCTCACCTAAAAGTAGTCACCTTTCCAAGCAACACTCCAGGGAAGGCTCACTTAATGAGGGGTGGCGTCAAGAGTAAAAGACTCAGCTATAACAACAAAAATATGTTTTTTATTAAACACAAAACGAGCTAAGAAAAGCCAGCTAGGAGTCAGGTGTATCAGTTAAGGAATTCCCTTGAGGTCTTTAACTGCCACATCAACTTGCACTAAATTTTTCTACACTAATTACCTATTATTGAAGACTAAAGAATAGTAAGAAAGAACTTGCCACAGGAGCAGAGAGAGTGTAGGTGTTGTAAGGGAAAGAATGAAGATTTATAAGTGTAAAATCAGGCAAAAGAGACTCACAAAGTCTGGATACTTAAAAACAATATAGAATATTTTCTACTATAAGGAGTATGAAGATGAGAGAATTGTCCTAGGGCTAGAAAGTCAATTTTAAATTTAGTTTTGACTTGAAGTGACAGAAATTGCAAAGTAAAAGCTAAGTGCTGGCATCTAATTTATTCAATTCATGTAAATTTCTTGGAAACAGAGAGCACATCTTAGATTTTTAAAATATGTCTCGCATCATATTATATCTAGTCATTGACTTGATTTTCTCATGAGGAGCATAACCTACAAAATGCCACACAGCTGTATTTGCACCTTCCCTCTCTCTCTGCCATTTTCCCCTAACACTTCCTTTTAGCCTCCAAATTCTTCACACTGTCAAAGTCTTGCTCTACACCTATCATCCTGAAGAAGTATAGTCCAGAAATGCAAGTTCCCTTCAGGTCATTTCCTCTATTAATTTCCCTAAAAAAACACATTCTCTGCTTCACTGGTGATTAGCCAACTATTGAGAGGATATTTCACACAGGTGGTAATCTGTGTTTAAAAAATACATAGGCATTAATATTTTAAAAATTGTTTCATTCTCTAAAAAATAAAAGCAAATACCCCTCAAAAGTAAAATCTGATTGGTTGATAGTATCAGTTTCTATGTTAATAATGTGGATTTTATGACCTATAAACACAAAATGATATACTTGCCAAAGGGTATTTCTTGATTTCCTGGAGTAAAAACAAAAGAAACCCTTTGAATCTGAAGGTTGAGAAATGTAACTTACCAATACCACTCTACTACTAAATGAAAAGAGCCATTTTGTGTGGATTGATTAAACACAGCAGTTCAAATTACTGTATTTTCCATTAACGTACAAAGCTTTCTGCTCAAATAAGCACTACATATCCCACCAAAAAAAAAAACAAAAAACCCAACCCACCAATTATAACTTTGTCCTATAAACAACACTTCTGACCTCTTATAAAGTGTTTAGCAAGAAGCAGGCTGAATGGTTGATTCAATATCATCACACATGGGGGAAGTGAAATACCTCTTGTATTAAAACTCTAATTTCTGTAAGTCTGACTCTCTCTCTCTCTTTGCATTTCCCTCCTCCTTTGATTACCAAACACCAGTCCAGTGTGCCATTCCCTATCTGGGGTCCTGCAAGGGCATCCTCAAAGTGTTCTCATATTAGCAACATAATATACTCCAAAACCTAATGAAAACTACCTCGTTATTTGCATAAGGTTGGATTGATGATCAAAAACTGGCTTGTAACAAGAGCTTTGTCAACTCATTAGATCCCAAACTAAATAATTATTAAAAATTTGAAGTTTTTTTGGTATATAAAAATTATTTTAACAAGAAATCAATCAGGATTAAAATTACAAAGGAATTCCTAATAGTTGCAGTCACCTCTGTTCAAGGATAAACCATGTTTTTGGGAGTTTTTTGCCACTGCAGATCATTTGATCATATCAACAAAAATCAAAAGGCTTGATGAATTAAGTTTTGTAAGATGGTATCTGTGTGAGTTTCTTAAAAACTTTAAAAACAAATTCTTGCAAAAGTTACATTTTTTTCTTCTATTAATCCTTAATAAACATTTTATGGGATCTATCATAAATGAATTATCAAAAGATGTTATTGGATACCGATATACATGTCATCTAATTTCCTCATTAGGACCTGTGTAAACATCTCAAAGTAAAAAAAAATATATGTATATACACATACACACACATACATAATATATAACATCTAACAACAATATATGTTGATGTCCCAATTGGTGTATGATGCTTTCTGAGATGATACCTCAAAATTAGTTAAGCTTAGCATTGTCAGATACTCAAAAAGGTATGTTTAATCATTAGCTTCATTTGGTTATTAAATCAAATTAAGATACAAAGAATATTCTGGCCACAACGATACCCCCATCTTTAAAAAAGAATATGCCAAAAAAAAAAACAAAAAAAAAAAACCCTTGAACAGCTTTCTAAGTGCGATATTCTAGAACTCACATTTTATTTCAGTTAATATACCATATCACAGCAAAAGAAAAACATATGCAGTCATATTCCTTATTCATACATTCTTGACAACTGTCATCAATCAAGAATATAGTATGAAATATGCTTCTCTAAAGCAAAACTTCATTTTCCATCTAGATTTCTGTTCAAGTTACCAGTCATGACCTCTTTGCTATCTCTGTGACTACGTGATTTGTTTGCTTTAAATCCTAATATTCCATACATTCAATCTTCACATTTGAATAAAGTTAAAACAGGAGAATATGAACTAAAAGGTTTCACTCTTTTCATATAACCTAACATAATTTTTACAGGACAGAGAGAGTTCTTACGCTATTAACACCAATGAACCTGGATGTTAAATGCTATTATATGAATGGGACATCTGATACATTTGAATATTCACTATAATCAGCATTGAATCATTTAACAACTACTTTCAAAATCATTCTGAGGTTTACTTTGCAAAACTGCTCCTGCAATATTCAAGACTGACCAAAATGTTAAATTTCTGAACTCTTTCACATGAAAATTAACTTCTTTACATACCAAAAAACTATAGCTTTTTTAAAAAAACTTTTTAAATTTTTATTGATTTATTTATTTTATAGAGAGAAAGAAAGGGAGAAATAGTGGGTGAGAAACATTGATGCATAACAGGAACACTGGTCAGCTGCCTATCAAAGGCCCCTAAACCAGCAACCTGGTCCACAACCCAGGCTTGTGCCCTGACTGGGAATCAAACTGGCAACCTTTAGCTTTGTGGAATGATGCCCTGAACTGAGCTATACCAGTCAGGGCTAAAAACTATAGCTTTTAAAGTACTTTAATTTTAGTATCTAATATACCTGTCAATACTGGTTTGTTTACAAAATATCTCCAGAACTATATTAAAAGAGACATTCCTTCCTGAACTACATGAGACACACATACAACTACATTTGTTAGAACTTTTAAAAATTCTGACTATAATCAATTTGAGATTTTAAGAAAGCATTATTTATGCATACATCCTTCCTTATTGACTACTACAAATCCTACCACATGAAGGCAGTCAGTCACTGAAGTAAAGAAACATGAGAATTAAATTCATAAATGTGAGGCAGTCACATACAACTCATGCATGTAGGTAGTAAGGAGAAGGCTCACCTCCGCTTGTTTGGGCATACTGAACTTCGAAAGCTTGGCCTTGGCTCTGGTGGACTCTGGCTTGGTGGCCGGGACTCCCCTGTATGATGTGCAGTGCACACTGGTTTCTGTGGAAGACTTAAGCTTTGGAGACTCATCAGGAGCCTGATCTTGGCCATCCATTGGCCGCACATACGCAGTTGGTTTCTGTTGGACCAGGCTAGGCTTTGAAGCCAGGGATGGAGGAAAGTTCTGAACACAGTGTCCATTGCTACTGTGCTTGGCTGGCATAGTAGGTGGTCTTTCCTGGGTCTGAAGACCCACCTCTACATTGCACACTTGTTTGGCCCGTGGCTGTTGTCTGCCAACACCATCTCCAAGCAAGGTCCTGAGAGAGCTCTGTTGTGCTGAGTTGAAAGAAGAAGAAGAAGAGGAAGGTGAGGATGAGGGGCTTGACACACAGTGGTTAGGTTTTTTATTATGGTTCTTTGGATTAGCAGATCTGTTCAAATCAATCAACCTGTGTCCACGCTTACTTGCTCTCTGTTGGCCATCGGGTGGTGGGTGCCCAGCCTTCTGCCAGCCCATGGTGCCCCTCTTACTCTGCTGCACAGGGACAGCTGCTGGTGTGGAAGATACAGTGCTGCAGACTGATGAGGGCTGGGACTGAGCTCTTGAATCTGCAACAAAATGTTCATCGATCTTGTTCACAGAAGCCTGAGGAACCCCAGGTTTGGGAACACCAACGAGATGACTCTGATTAGATCTATCAGTTAGAAAGTCTTTCATTTCATCATAATTGCCTAAAGTATTCTGGATCCGGTTGGAAAGCTCATCCCCCTTGTTAGTCTGGAGAAAAAAAACACACCGTGTTGTTAGAGACAACAGAAACATGGCAAATAATGGAGAGGTACATTTATTAACCACAGAGCACTAGGTTGTCACATGCAGAATACAAGTCGAGGGGTGGATCAAAATCATCATCTCTGAAGGCATCTGTGGGCACTATGCATTGCACCAGACCCAGAAGGCTACTGAGTGCCTTGGAGTAGGCAAAAAAGGTGCCTGTCCTTGGGACTGTGTGGCAGCTATGGAAATCACACACTGTACTAGTGCAACTTCACAAAATGGTCCAGGTTAAGGATTTCAAGGAGTAGGCTTCTTTTCCTTTTTAATAGTCCCATTAGAAGCTTTTTTTGAAAATTTAGACTTGGCTCAAAATGTTCTTTTTCCAATTTCTAAATAAGTAATTATTCTTGTCAGAATAATTGCAAGAGGCAAGAGAAGTCAAGAGTGAAGTTTAAAATGAACATGGGGCTAGGCCCTGGCTGGTGTGGCTCTGTGGATTGGTGCCAGCCTGCGAACCCAAAGTCACTGGTTCAATTCCCCAGTCAGGGCACATAACCAGGTTGCAAGTCAGATCTCCAGCCAGGTCCCCAGCAGGAGGCAGGTGAAAGGCAACCATATGTTAACGTGTCTCTACCTTTCTTCCTCTCTCCCTTCCCCTCTCTCTAAAAATAATGAATAAAATATTTTTTAAAAATGAACATGGAGCTAAATATGCAAGAAGCCATAAGCCTAAACAATAACATAGCTCCATACAGCCTTAAATACCAGTGAGATTGGGGATGATATTCCATTTTGAAAAGGCAGTTATATTTCTGGTCTTTGGTATAAATGAAAACCAATCCAAGTTTCTTTCTTATTAGCCCTATCAGGTAACTCTGAAACCAGCATGATCCATATGTGACAGATACGTAACCCAGCCTTATTAAATAATGTGTATTTCTTAACACCTTAGAAAACATAACAAATGGCACTGATTTGAAAATAAATGCAGAGATGAAGTCTGTAATATTGACAAAATTTACAGCAAGTAGCTCTCAATATTGATGTCAAGATTTGTAAGGTATGGCCTCATTCTTAGTGGCTGAGTTGTCGATCCTAGGCTGAACAGGCAGAAAACTAACTGAAATTTGATTAGTCAACTCTTCTGATCAAGACTGCCATCCCAGGGGTAAGAGGTACCAATGAGTAAGGTGTGGAGGTGAACAACAGAAAGTCATTTACCTTATAGGGTTCACTGAAGAGGGAATAACTGGAATTAAATGTGCCATCATCCTGTTGAGTTTCCTGATTTCTCCTTTCTCGTTCTTTTCTCCGTAACACATTTCTATCTGGTTCATAGACACTACATCAGGAGAAAGGAAAGAGAATAACCACACTCAAAAAAAAAATTAAAGGGTAAAGTCCAATCTCACATACACCCTAGTGTACAAGTCTGGTTCATGGACAAATGGCGATGATAACAAGAACATGGATCAGATTAAAACTAGTCTAATCAAACAGTATCAGCTCTGATGTCTGATATTTGTATTCTTCAGAAGGAAAAAAGTTCTTAGCACAAGTTCCAACCAGTACTAGACCTTTCTGCCTGTTTTGTGAGAGAGGAAATATCTAAGCAGCTCTGACAGGATAAGACTGAAAGTAATCTAAAAGCAGGCAATAATTATTGCAATGTGTAAATATAAATTATGAGCACATTTCCTCCTATGACATAGTCTCCAAACATTATATGGTGCTCCTCTTTTTTTTTTTTTTGCATGACTGTTTCTGTAGTGATTCTTTCATTAAAACCAACTCCCTAAAGAGCTGTTAAAACTCCTTGCTGCAATAGCTTTCACAGTTATGAGCCTTCTTCTGATCTCTGTTAATCAGTCAAGTCATCAAACTAGAACTGAATCAATTCTTCCTTTTGATATATTTGACACTATCACTCCTCCTAACTATGAAAAATGTGCCAGGAAAAAGAAGTATCGGCAATGAAGGGAAAGAACGGAAATTGAATTATAGTGTGTCATCAAGGAACTTGGCCTTTTGTTAGAGAAAATTAATATCTCTTCTCCTAAAATGCAATTATGAAGTGACCAGACACCAGATAACTGGGAGGACTAAGGAAGAAATAGTGTTCCTTCCCCCCGATTAAGGAGAAAATAAAGGGCCTAATTCAACTAATAATAAGGAAGTGACCCATTTAGTGAAAGAAGAAAACACTTTTTTTTTCAGCTCCTAGATAAAGAAATCTGGCCTCACTGTAGACACAGAACCAACATTATCAATTGTAAAGAACCTGTGTGTCCCTCAAAATGAGCACTGCTTTCATTTCCTACAGAAGAATTTCATTTAAGTGACTTTGCCATTATTTTGCTTAGAGCTTCCACTTGGTATAGTGCGGGCAGATGCTTGAGCTGAGAGCGGGACAACGACCTAATGACTATAGTTCTCCCCTCACCAGTAATGTGAGGACAAAAACATCACATGCTGTGCCTGCACCCCACTGTCCTTACTATAGGTCAGGGATGTTTTGTGGTGGTGGTATAGGTTTAAACATGAAGTAGTCAATATAAAGGGCCTCAGAATGGCTTTTGGTGCCCAAATCCAATGTATTACTATTAAAATAGTGTTAATAATGAAAGATCTGTGGGTTCACAGATCTACTATAAAATAC
>PVIW01014000.1:0-25132 GCA_004026585.1 Noctilio leporinus | reverse complement strand
ATATATATATATATTCTGTGTAAATAGTGCTGCTATGAACATAGGGTGCACAAGTTCTTCTGAGTTAGTGTTTCAGAGTTCTTTGGGTACAATCCCAGCAGCAGAATTGCTGGGTCAAGGCTGTAAATTTTATACTGTTTTCTACAATGGCTGCACTAGTCTGCATTCCTACCAACAGTGCACTAAGATTCCCTTTTCTCCACATTCTCACAAGCATTTATTGTTTGATGATTTTTTAAAATAATGGCAATTCTGACAGGTGTGAGGATGTATCTCACTGTGGTTTTAATTTGCATCTCTGATGGCTAGTGATACTGAATGTCTTTTCATATGTCTATGGGCTATCTGTATGTCATCCTTGGGAACTGGAAAACATTGTGCTATGTGAAATAAGCCAGTTGGTGAAAAAAATACCATATGATCTCACCTATAAGAGGACTCTAATGCTAATGAACAGAATAGAACCAAAGGCATGAAAATATGGAATAGATGGATAGTGATCAGAGGAGAGGTGAGAGGAAGATAATGGTGTAAAGAAGGGGAAGGGACTAGTCAAAGAACATGTATGAATGAGCCATAAACATGAACAATGGTGTGGAAATGCCTGCAGAAACTGCATTGGGATGGGTGAAAGAGGGCAAAGGGTGAAAAATTGAGATAACTGTACTAGAATAACAATAAAAATTTAAGAAAAAAGAATAAGATTTTATTTAGGCTTATTTTAAACTACATAAAATACTAAACTCAACTTCTGTGGCTTTAAATACAAGTTTATTTTTCTGACAAAACAAAACAGTATTATGTTAGGTTTCTGGGTCTCAGCTTCACCATGCTCTCCGTTCCCCAGTCTCATTTTTTCTGCTCCTCCAAACTTACCTGTGACACTGATGCAGTCTTCAGACTTGTTGCTTTATGTTTGCAAGATGATGTGGGATTCCATTAGATTACAGTGTACTTGGGTGAATATATGCTTCCCATCATCTTACCAGAGTAGTTAACTAATTTAATTTACAACAATCTGGTAAAATAAGACAACATCTTCTATAATTAGTTAATTTGATACTGATAGAAATATCTTATGTGGAAATTATAGAGCACGAAAGCAGGCTGGTCTTATTTAAGAACAAAGTAATTTTAAAATGATGTATAAAATATCTACTTCGGTTGCTGGAATTCAAGTGGAACTTGGAAACTTATGACATTTGGACAATGTTACATAAAATAATCCAGTTTAGAAAAACAGACTCTTAGCAAATGGGAAAAAAGAAGAAAGAAAACCAGATAAAGAAGAAAGTCACACAGGAAAAAAGTGAAAATAGGACAAAGAAAAAATAAGTAAAGAGGGAGTTAGAAAGGGAAACTAAACAGATTAATAAATTTTCTCATTATGGGTGAACAGTAAGGTTTTCCCCAAAGTAGGAAGAATTAACAATACTGGTAAAATCTAAGAAATGTACAATATAAAAAATAGCTTGCAAATGTTTTCAATGAAAATTTATGAAATGCAAATGCTCAATCAGATGAACCATGACTAGAATCATGTTTTTAAAAATCTATGTTCCTATAAATATACTGAATCTCTCTGAGGAAACTGCATGTTTAAGGAAAAGTGATTGTCTACATGGAGTCTAGAAAAAAGATGGTCTGAAGAACAACAATTGACCATCTGTCTCCAGCCTCTTTCCTGGTAGAGAATGATCTAAGGAGCTGAAAAAAGTATCCTGTCAGCTCAAAACTTCCATTTCTTTTTGAAAAATAATGAATTTGGATTAAAATATATATTTGATATACAAAACGCATGTATTCTAGACACTTGTGTTTATAAAATTACTGTGTTTTCAAAAACTATTGGTTAGTCATGAAAATATTTTTCAAAATACAAGAATACAAGATGTCATAAAATATTGCAGCAGTTTTTGTGAAGTTTCATTTGTAGTTCATTAAAACAGGCTCTAACATAAGGTAGAACTTTTTAAACTCTAAAGAATAATTACACCTATGCATGGAAGGTACAGGCTGAATAACTACTATTCTGTTGTTTCAATACTGAGACATTACAAGGATATTGAAGTTGAAATCTAATTGCTATTATCAAGATTTATTTGAGTAAAATGATATAGAAACATTGAAGCAATGCTAACTTTAGAAGTCAGAATTTAGAAATGTTGTTTTAAACTATTAGCTGTTATTGCAATGTAATGCAGATATACGTGTAACTAATTTCTTGGGATACCTAAATACAATTATGAAGGAATGTGAAGGAACAGTATGATTATAGCATAAAACTGACCTTGTTGATACACCTATAATGACAAAAATCAGAATTATGTAATAGATTGGTTTCTAATGTCAATACTTCATTACAGATTAACTTTATAGTAAGATATTTAGAGCCATCATTGAAAATACTCCACACTTAATGAAGAATACCCTTACAACATTTTTCTAAAGTAGCAACTAGTGACAAATTTGAAGTATTTTACATTTCATTCTTTAATAGAGGAAAAACAATTTCTTTCTTTCCCTTTCCCCCTGGGAATACACATGCAGCAGGAGCATCAGAAAACACTTTTATTAACTAACTTAATTCCTTCTTTGGACCTAATTTCTTGTGTATATAAAGTGGATATTAACACTTAACTCAGGGTTGTATGAGAATTCAATTATATATATTAATGTAATTTAAAAGATTAGCAGAGTATCTTGGACAGAAATGTACTTGGTATATGTATTTTACACTATTTTATTTATATGTATTTCAATTTTGTGTTTGAGTTACAAATCTCTTCCAAGGTCCAGGTGAATTCCCTTGAGAATAATTCTTTTCATTTAGCATTTTATTTATGAAATATTCACCAATAAAAATGGTAGAGATATTGATATTAGAATAATAGTTTTCTATTACTGCTGCAGCAAATTTCAACAAGCTCAGTGACCTAACACAAGATAAATTTATTCTCTTAGAGCTCTGGAGGTCATTTGTCAGCTGGGTTACATTCCTCCTGTAAAGTTCCATTTTTTTATCTTTTCAGCTCTCAGAATCACCTTCACTCCACAATTCCTGACCCCTTCCTTCACTTGAACCTACTGCTTTCATCTTCCAATCTCCTTGTACTGACCCTGATCTTCTATTCTCCTCTATAAATATTCTTGTGATTATATCAGTTGTACACAGATAAAGAAGGATAATCTCACCATTTCAAGATTCTTAATTTAATCACATCTGTGAAGTCACTTATCATATAAAGTAATACATATTTATAGATTCTGGAAATTAGGACATGGACACCTTATGTCCAGGTGAAGCATTATTGGGGCCATGATTTAACCTCCTACAATTTGTATTGTTTGTAGTGTAATTCTAAAGGAGTTTTACAGAAGTTCCTGTAGAATTTATTTAATGTTATCTCATCACATATTACTTCTGGTCATAGGCTGACAAAGCTAGTCTTTACCTTCATATTTAAACTTGTTTTAATTTTAATTAAATTGGAATGTTCAAGTTTTAAGTATCACACATTATACTTCTGTTTGAAAACTTAACCTTTCCTGATAATATTTTTTCCTAAAATAAATAATGAAGGGCATGTAAACATTGTTTTTTAAGTTAACAAAAGGGGAAATTGTCTCATTCAAAGATAATATAAAATCTACTTTAGAATGGATCTTTCAACTAAACACACTAATATTTACTTTTAAAATTACAATTCCCTTTCTTCATTGGATTTCCCACTTGCTATCTATTCCACTTAGAGTCTGGATTTTTATAGAGTAAAGAAAGGGCTTAATAAATTATAAAGGTAAATGTACTCATCAGTCAACATAAGTGTTTTTTAATAGGTTTTACAAATTCAAACAGAAAATGTTCTTTAATACTATGGGTACCAGTCCTAGATTCTTTTTACAATTCTCATTCTATTTTTAATTAGATACTTTTCTATGGTATTTAGTTCATGTTTAATTTTCAGTATTATTTTACTATATATCCTTTAGATATTTTCTACTAGGAAACTGAGGTGATAATATAAACTAGTAAAATAGGGAGGTGAAATTTTATGAGTGACTGTAAGCCAAGAAAAGAAAAGTCATAAAATACTGAAAATTATATATTTTTCCAGGCATACAACTATATAATATACCAGCTATATATCATGTTGTATGCTTACCACTCCAAGCTAACTCTCCTTCAATCACTTAAATGTTTATGGATGGTATGTTTCTACCTGGAATATTCCATTGCATTCCAAGTAATGGGTCTGTTAATAAAACTGTGAGAAATGAACAATATTTCTATCTCCCACCAATACTCATCTTCAGCTTTATTTTATTATTTTTAAAGATTTTATTCATTACTTCTAGAGAAAAGGGCAGGGAGGAAGGAAGAAAGGGGGAGAAAACATCAATGCATTGTTGCCTTTCACTTACCTCCAGCTACAAACTTGGCTAGAGACCTGGCTTGCAACCTGGTTATGTACCCTGGCTGGGGAGTTAAATGAGCAAACTTTGAGTTCTCAGGCCAGCACCTATCCACTGAATCACCATCCAGGGCCAGCTTATTTTTTACTCATTACAAATAGATATATTTAGAACATTTCAGCTTTATCTTTTACTAATCAGAAGTAGATATGTTTATAACAACATGGATTGATAAAAACCTATATTTTCCACAATGGACTCTAGTTAATCAGAGTGGGTTGTCTATCACAGTACAGTGTACATAATCCAGAATGTAATATCATGTGGTCCTATAAGTCAAATATATGCAGTATTGATTGTTTGTGCCCATGATGGAATCATTTTGCTTAATATCCTAAAAATAGTATATGACTAATTTTAACTGTCCATTTATTTTAAATTTGTTAATCAAACTATCCAATATTTTATATGGTCAAGATAGTTTAAAGGAACAAGTTTTTTTTTTTATTTTGTGAACTTACATTGTAAAAAAATGTTTTATAAAATGATAAAACATGTTTTCTACTTGCTGGTACATAAAATGACAGTCTTAGAATAAAGTTAAGTGAAAAAGTCACTGTGTACTTAAATAAATTCCCTTTTTGTTCTCTTTATTCCCCATATCAAAATAATTATATTGCATAAAAATAAGACAAACATGGTATTTGAAACATTATTCAACTTCCCAGGTCAGAAAACCAAACATCAAACAAAAAATCCAAGAAGAGGGAAGACTCCCAAATGTTTTCTATGAGGCCAGTATAATTATAATCCCTAAAACCAGGTCAAAACACAACAAAAAAAAGAAAACTACAGGCCAATATTTCTGATGAACATGGATGCTAAAATTCTCAACAAAATATTGGCCAACCAGATCCAGCAATACATTAAAAAGATTGCACACCATGATTAAGTGTGAGTCATCCCAAGGATGCAAGGATGGTACAACATTTGCAAATCAATAAATGTAATACACCACATAAACAAAATAAAAGACAAAAAACATATGATCATAATAATAGATGCTGAAAAGGCATTTGACAAAGTACAGCATCTACTTATGATAAAAATGCTCAGCAAAAATGGAAATAGATGGAGCATATCTCAACATAATAAAGGCCATATATGAGAAACCTGTAGCCAAAATTATAATCAATAAGAAAAAATCTAAAAGCTTTCTCCCTAAGATCAGGAACAAGACAAGGTTGCCCTCTCTAAACTTCTACTCAACATGATTTTGGAAGTTCTAGCCAGAGCCATTAGACAAGAAAAATGAAACAATGGCATATAGATTGGAAAAAGATAAAGTAAAACTGTCATTCCTTGCAGATGACATGATATTGTATCTGGAAAACCAGATGAACCCCACCATAGACTACTCAACCTAATAAGCAAATTTAGCAAAATAGTTGGGTATAAATTAAATATTCAGAAATCAAAGGCATTTTTGTACATTAACAATGAAACATCAGAGATAGAAGCTAGAAATCAAATCCTATTTATTATAGTAACAAGAAAAATTAAGTACCTAGGAATAAACTTAATGAAGGAGATAAAGACCTATTCTCAGAAAACTACAGAACAGTGAAGAAAAAAATAAGTAAGATACAAATAAATGAAAGCATATACTATGTTCATGGATGGGAAGAATTAACATCATTAAAATGTTTATAATATTCAAAGCAATTTATTGATTAAGTGCAATCCCTAATAAAATATCAATGACATATTTCACAGATCTAGAAAAATACTTCAAAGATTGATATGGAGACAAAAATGACCATGAATAATCACAGCAATCTTGAGAAAAAGAACAAGGTAGGAGGAATCACAATACAGGACATCAAACTATACTATAAGGCTACTGTAATTAAAACAATATGGTACTGGTATAAGACTAGACATATAGATCAAAGGAACAGAAAAGGGTGCCCAGAAATAAACCCAGGACTCTACAGTCAACTAATATTTGACAAAGGTGGGAGGAGCATAAAATCGAGTGAAAATAGCCTCTTCAACAAGTGGTGTTGGGAGAACAGGGCAAGGAAATGCAAGAAAAAGAAAGATAGACCACCAACTTACACCATACACCAGAATAAACTCAAGATGGTTAAAGAACATAAACTGTGCCTCCATAAAACTCCTAGAGGAAAACATAGGCAGTAGCATTTCAGATATCTCATACAGCAATATTTTCAATGATACTTCTCCAAGGGCAAAGGAAATAAAGTAACAATTAAACAAATGAATCTATATCAAACTGAAAAGTTTCTGTTCAGCTAAAGAAAACATCAGCAAAAGTAAAAGAGAACCAACTGTTTGGGAAAACATATTTGCCAATGATACCTTAGACAAGGCTTTGACCTCCAAAAATATATGAAGAATTTATACAACTTAACACCAGAGAGACAGACAGCCCAATTAAAAAATGGGCAAAGGACATGAACAGACACTTCTATTAGGAGAACATACAAAGGGCCCAAAGGCATATAAGAGAATGTTCAACATCCCTAGCCCTCAGAGAGGTGCAAATTAAAACCACAATGAGATACATTCTCACGCCTGTCAGAATGTGCATTATTAATAAATCAACAAACAACAGGTTCTGGTGAGAATGTGGACAAAAGGGAACCCTGGTGCACTATTTATGGGAATGCAGACTGGTGCAACCACTATGGAAGACAGCATGGAATTTTGTTAAAAAAAATAAAAATGGAACTGCCTTCTGACCCAGAAGTTCCACTGCTAGGATTATACCCAAAGAACCCTGAAACACCAATTCATAAGAACCTATGTGCCCCTATGTTCATAGCAGCACTATTAACAATAGTCAAGTGCTGGAATCAGCCTCAGTGCCCATAAGTGGGTGAATGGATCAAAACACTTTGGTACATTTACAAATAGAATACTACACAGCAGATGGAAAGAAGTAACTCCTTGGTGAAGTATCAGTAAACGTATTTTTGCGTAGGATATCCAAAAGTTTACTGCCTATATTTTTCTCCAGGACCTTTATGGTGACACTGCTTATGTTTAAATCCTTTATCCATCTTGAGTTTATTTTGGTGTATGGTGTAAGTTGGTGGTCTAGTTTTATCTTTTTGCATGTTGCTGTCCAGTTCTTCCAACACCATTTGTTAAAGAGACTGTTCTTACTCCATTTGATGTTCCTTCCCCCTGACCATAGAGTCCTGGGTTAATTTCTGGGCTCTCTATTCTGTTCCATTGATCTATATGTCTATCCTTATGCCAGTACCATGCTGTTTTGATGACAGTAGCCTTGTAGTATTGTTTGAAGTCCGGAATTGTGATTCCTCCTACCTTGTTCTTCTTTCTCAAGATTGTGGTGGCTATTCATGGGCGTTTTTTGGCTCCATATAAATTTTTGAAGTATTTTTTCTATTTCTGTGAAGTCTGTCATTGGTATTTTAATTGGGATTGCATTGAATATGTAGATTGCTTTGGGCAGTATGGACATTTTAATGATGTTAATTCTTCCCATCCACAAACATAGTATATGCTTCCATTTATTTGTGTCTTCTTTGACTTCTTTCTTCATTGTTCTGTAGTCTTCTGAGTACAGTTCTTTTACCTCCTTAGTTAAGTTGATTCCTAGGTACTTTATTTTTCTTGTTGCTATGGTAAATGGGATTTGTTTTTTTTTGCTTCTTTTTCTGTTGTTTCATTATTAGTATACAAAAATGCTTTTGATTTCTGGATATTGACTTTATACCCAGCTAGGAATGTAGGCTGGTGCAGCCACTGTGGAAAACAGTATGGGGTTTCCTTAAAAAACTAAAAATGGAACTGCCTTTTGATCCAGCCATTCCACTACTTGGACTATACCCAAAGAATCCTGAAACACCAATTCAGAAGAACCTATGCACACCTATGTTCATAGCGGCACTATTTACAATAGCCAAGTGCTGGAAACAGCCTAAGTGCCCATCAGTAGATGATTGGATCAAAAAACTTTGGTACATTTACACAATGGAATTCTATATAGCAGAAAGAAAGAAGGAACTTGTACCCTTTGCAACAACATGGATGGAATTGTAGAGTATTATGCTTAGTGAAATAAGCCAGTCAGTGAAGGACAAATATCATATGATCTCACCCATTACGGGACAATAATGAGCAAAACTAACAACAAGCAAAACACAACCAAGTATATGAATACAAGGAATAGGCCTTCAGTGGTCAGGGGGAACGGGGTTGGGGGGAGGGGGGAGGCAGAGTCAAAGAAGGGGAGCAGCTTAGACAAGAACCTAGTATAAAGGAACCATGGACATGGACAACAGGTGGGATTGATTTTGGGGGGAATGGGTGGGTGGGGAGGGGGACAGAGGGGAGCAAAAAGGGGATGGATGTAATACAACAACAATAAAATTAAAAAAAAAAAAAGAAGAAGAAGAAGTAACTCCTACATTTTACAACAACATGGATGGGATTGAAGAGTATAATGCTTAGTGAAATAAGCCTGTCAGTTAAAGACAATTATATGATCTCAACCTGTACAAGAGACTAATGAACAGAACAAACAAAGAAACAAAACAGAACCAGAGTCATGGAAACAAGGAACAGACTTTCAGTGTCCAGAGGGGAGGGGGGTAGGGGGAAAAGAGTCAAAGAATGGGAATGGTTTAGTCAAGAAACTAGTATGGATAACCCATGGACATGGAAAACAAGTGGGAATGGGGAGGTTGGGGCAGGGGAGAGCAGTGAGGAAAAAATGGGTTAAATGTAATACAAAAACAATAATAAAAAAAAGAAAGAAAGAAAACCAAACATCAAAGTGGTTTGAAGCTTATCCAAAGTCTTGTATGTGGGATGTGGCAAGGATAGGTTTGAACCTTGGTTGCCCTTTCTCCAAACAGAAACTCTTTAGTGCCATAGTGTATGCCCCTTCTCTTTTACTCTTCCCATTTTTTAAATTATGGTATATCACAATTGTTGATGTTAAAAACTTCTAAAATATTCTATTTACAATTCAGAATCCTATTATTTAATTTATTAAATTCATTCAAATATTACCAAAGAAGTAGTTAATATCTACAAGGGAAAGTTCATGGTTTATCTCTCTCCAAGACTGACTTGCCTTGTGCTATTTCCACTAATAGTTGTTTTTTTTGTTTTGTTTTGTTTTATCTATACTTCCCACATGCCTCCTTATTCAGCATAAGCACACAATTTCCAGCACTCACAAGAGTTTTTGTGTACTGGAAACTTAAAAATTCAGAAATTGGAAATAAAAAAGTTTTAGTCAAACTTTGGAGACAAATTTACTAATTACACATTTCTACCCTCATAGAAGCATGTACTGGCAGAATGAAGTCCTAGAGCAAAAGAAGATCAAGGCAAGAAAAAGAGCATACTAAAATCAGACCAAAAACCTCACTGTTGAGAGTAAGGATTGAAGAAGAAGACCTGAAATATTGCTAAAGTTATTAGAAACAAAATTCAGTGGTTCCACTGCTAGAATTATACTAAAAGAATGCTGAAATACCAATTCAAAAGAACCTATGTACCCCTATGTTTATAAAAGCACTATTTACAATAGCCAAGTCCTGGAAACAGCCTAAGTGCGCATCAGTGGACGAATAGATAAAAAACTGTGGTACATTGACATAATAAAATACTACACCACAAAAATAAAAAACTCTTACCTTTTGCAACTGAAGAGTGCTATGCTTAGTGAAATAAGCCAAGTGGCAAAAGACAAGTACTATGGGACCTCACCTATTGCAGGAAATGAATGGACAAAACAAACAAATGAGCAAAACTGGAACCAGAGCATGGAAACAAGGAACAGACTGACAGTAACCAGAGGGGAGGGGAAGAAAGGAAGAGAGAAAGGAAGGGTTTAGTCAAGAAACTAATATAGGACTTCCCACCAAGATGGAATCATAGGTACACATGCTGCATCTCCCTACACGATTAAGACAGAATACATCCACCTCAAAACTAGAAACAATCAGAAATTCCAGAATATTTAGCTGCAGAGAAGATATAAAGAAGAAATACTCATCCAGACAAACCCTTCCCCAACATACAGTGCTAAATGTATGAAATGTGTCACCCCATGTTGACAAATACCAAGGGCTCCACCCCTTACAAAGTAACAGGTGTGACAGCTCTACCTAAGAAGCAGAGGAAAATATAGGAGCCCGTGAAGTTAAGAAGACAGAGAAATATGACCCAAAAAAAGGAAATAGCTCAAGGCTCCAATGGGAGAACTAAGTAATAAGGAGATGTCAAACTAACAGACAAGAAGATAGTCAACCTAACACATGCAGAATTCAAAATGCTGGTGAGAAAGATGCTCACAGACTTGACAGATATGTTTGAGCATGGCAAACACGGAAGAAAAGTAAAGTCTATGCTAAGTGAAACAAAGGAAAATCCACACAAAACCAAAGGTAAAGGGAAAGAAAACAGAGTTAAAGTAAATTATTTGGAACATAAGAAAAAAATAAGCTGTCAACCAGTACAGAATGAGGAAACAAAAATTGAAAAAAATGAGGAGAGGCTTAGGATCCTCTAGGACAACTTTAAATGTGCCAACAACGGAATTATATAGGTGGCAGAAAAAGAAAAGGAAGAGCAAAAAATTGAAAAATTCTGTGAAAAAATAATAAAGAAAAATTTTCCAAATTTGGTAAAGGAAATAGACATACAAGTCCAAGAAGTGCAGACAGTCCCAAACAAGCTAGACCAAAAAGGATCACACCAAGATACATCATAATTAAAATGACAAAGTTTAAAGATAAAGAAAAAATCTTAAAATCAGCAAGAGAAAAAAGGAGAGTTAACTACAAAGGTGTTTCTATAAGACTATCAACTTATTTCTGAAACATGGCTTCCCAGGCAAAAAGGGGCTGATAAGAAGTATTTAAAGTGATGAAAAGCAAGGACCTACAACCAAGATTACTGTATCCAGAAAAGCTATCATTTAGAATGGAAAGGCAGATAAATGTTTCCTTGACAAGGTAAAGCTAAACCATTATTATATGAAATGTTAAAGAGACTTAAGAAACAAAGATCAAAACAATAATACAAGGCTACTGTCATCAAAACAGCCTAGTACTGGCATAAGAATAGATATATAGATCAATAGAACAGAATACAGAGTCCAGAAATAAACCCAGGACACAATGGTCAACTAATATTTGACAAAGGGGGAAGGAACATAAAATGGAGTAATAACAGTCTCTTCAACAAATGGTGTTGGGAGAACTGGACAGCAACATGCAAAAACATAAAACTAGACCACCAACTTACACCATACACCAAAATAAACTCAAAATAGATAAAGGATTTAAACATAAGCAGTGCCACCATAAAGGTCTTAGAGAAAAATATAGGCAGTAAACTTTTGGATATCCTACGCAGAAATATGTTTACTGATACTTCACCAAGGGCAAAGGAAGTAAAAGAACAAATCAACAAATGGGACTACATCAAATTGAAAAGTTTCTGTACAGCTAAAGAAAACATCAGCAAAATTCAAAGGGAACCAACTGTATGGGAAAACATAATTGCCAATGATACCTCAGACAAGGGTTTGATCTCCAAAATATATAAAGAACTAATGTGACCCAACACTAGGGAGACAGACAGCCCAATTAAAAAATGGGTAAAGGACCTGAACAGACAACTCACTGAGGAAGATATACAAAGGGTCCAGGGGCATATGAAAGAATCTCAACATCACTAGTCATCAGAGAGATGCAAATTAAAACTGCATTAAGATACCACCTCACACCTGTCAGAATGGCAATCATCAGCAAATCAACAAACAAGTGTTGGTGAGGATATGGGGCAAAGGGAACCCTTGTGCACTGTTGATGGGAATGTAGGCTGATGCAGCCACTGTGGAAAACAGTATGGGGTTCCCTCAAAAAACTAAAAATGGAACTGCCTTTTGATCCAGCAATTCCACTACTTGGAATATACCCAAAGAATCCTGAAACACCAATTCAGAAGAACCTATGTACACCTATGTTCATAGCAGCACTATTTACAATAGCCAAGTGCTGGAAACAGCCAAAGTGCCCATCAGTGGATGATTGGATCAAAAAACTTTGGTACATTTACGCAATGGAATACTACACAGCAGAAAGAAAGAAGGAACTTGTACCCTTTGCAACAACATGGATGGAACTGGAGAGTATTATGCTTAGTGAAATGAGCCAATCAGTGAAGGACAAATACCATATGATCTCACCCATTACAGGACAGTAATGAACAAAACTAACAACAAGCAAAATAGAACCAAATATATGAATACAATGAATAGGCCTTCAGTGGTCAGGGGGAAGGGGGTTGGGGGAGGGGGGAGGCAGAGTCAAGGAAAAAGAGTAGTTTAGATAAGAACCTAGTATAAAGGAACCATGGACATGGACAACAGATGGGATTGACTTTGGGGGAATGGGTGGGTGAGGAGGGGGAGAAAGGGGAGCAAAAAGTGGATGGATGTAATACAACAACAATTAAATTTAAAAAGAAAAAAAAAATAAGAAAGGAAACAAAGATCACACCAACAGCATCACTGTTAGTGAGCTAAGTAAGCACTGACTCTGTAGAAAACCATATTGTCAGCCATCTTGGAAGAGAAAAAAGAAGGATGCATTTACTTGCTTAAAAGAAAGAAAATTATCTCTACCAAGCAGAGGCTAGAGCTAGCTTTTCTGTCTTTTGGCCAGTGTGGAGTGGAATGACTAGTTTGGAAGAGAAGGAGGGATTGGGTTCATCTGTGGTGTTTTGTTTTTAAAGGCAGCTTGGCCTTTGCTACTGATAAGAAGGTGGAGCCTGAGTCTTGAGCCCACCTTGGGTGTACCTTGCCACCCGGTACTGTATATGAGCTAGCTAAAAGGAGGCTGAGGGATTCTTTACAGTCTGAGAATGAGTGTGTGAGTGAGGCGGTATCCATGTTCTCAATTTCAAGTCATTGCAGGGTTTTTTTTCCTAGAAAAAAAGAGGGGTTAGATGTTGCATTTCATAAAACTAACTGAAGTTCTGCCTACTGATGCAGGGCAAGAGGTGTTAAAAAAAAGAAAGAAAGAAAAATGCTCTCTTTTTTTTTTTAATTTTATTGTTGTTGTATTACATCCATCCCCTTTTTGCTCCTCTTTGTCCCCCTCCCCACCCACCCATTCCCCTCAAAGTCAATCCCACCTGTTGTCCCAGAGGCATATGAAAGAATGCTCAACATCACTAGTCATCAGAGAGATGCAAATTAAAACTACATTAAGATACCACCTCACACCTGTCAGAATGGCAATCATCAGCAAATCAACAAACAACAAGTGTTGGCGAGGATGCGGGGCAAAGGGAACCCTCATACACTGTTGGTGGGAATGTAAACTGGTGCAGCTACTGTGGAAAACAGTATGGGGTTTCCTTAAAAAACTAAAAATGGAACTGCCATTTGATCCAGCAATTCCACTACTTGGACTATACCCAAAGAAAAATGCTCTTTAGGGATTTGTTTTGTTTTTAATTCTAGGGAAAACACTGACAAATGTTCAGAGCTCCCATCCTGATCTTTTCATCAAGTTGCCTTTTCTAATAATATGGTTTGACTGTGAATGTAGAATTGGGGGAGAGGGGGGAGGAAAAGAAAACTCTGGAATTAGAGGATATAGCAAAAATAAAAATACAATTGTTACAAATAAAGAATGCAGACTTTAAAAACAAAAGAAAGCCACAACCCAAACAAAGAAAAATTTAAATGCTCATATTGGCAGCACAAAAGTTCTCTTCTGACGTATATCAAGGCAGTCTGAATGCCCCCAGAATATTGTGCCAAAGAGTTTAGCAAACAAATATACAATAAAGTAAACATACACAGCAAACTTTAGGTAACTTTTGGATTGCAAACAAGAATAAATTTAATGTTCAAACAATCTGATAAAATAACCATTTGGAAACTGAAAAAAAGAAAAAGGATAAAAACTATGAACATTAAAATGACCAAAAAAAAAAACCTCATAACTCTCAACAACAGAATCTAAAAAAGTAAAAACAGCACACTAAACAAACTAGCAGAACAGTATCAGAATCAGGTATGGACAATATTGGAATGGTTATCAGTTGGGAGGTGGTAGGGGAAGAAATGGGAAAATGGTGCAGGGATTAGGAAACAATTGGTGGGTACAGGTGGACAGGGAAATTTAAGAATAATATAGGAAAGGGTGAAATCAGGGAACTTATATGTACAACCTATAGACATGAACTTAGGAGGGTCAAACTGTGGGAGGAAAGGGGAGTCCTGAGAAGAGGGGAGCAAAGGGGAAATAAGTTGGGACAATTGTAATAGCATAATCAATAAAAATACACTTGAAAAAAGAAACTACTATAGTCTTGGCTGGTGGCACAGTGGATAAGGTGCCAACCTGTGAACTCAAAGGTTGCTGGTTCGATTCCTCGCTAGGGTACATAACCAAGTTGTAAGCCAGTCTCCAGCCAGGTCTGTAGCTGGAGGCAGGTAAAATACCTCTCTCCCTAACCCTCTCTCTGGAAATAATGGATAAAATCTTTAAAAAAAAAAAGAAAAAGAAAGAAAGAAAGAAAAGAAAAGAAAGAAACTAGTATAAATGACCCATGGACATGGACAACAAAGTGATTAACTGTGGGAAAGAGGATGGGGTGGTTCAGGTAGGAGAAAGCAATAGGAGAAAATGTGGGAAAGCTGTAATAGAACAATAAATTAATTAAAATAAAATTCACAACATAGAAAAGAAATTGGCATCAATTTCCTACTGATATTGAGATGTGGACACTCTATATGTTAACTTTAATTCAGACACACCAAAAATTTAGTCATTTGAGAGGAAAATGAATGTGAACATTGGAAAAATTTGACTTTCTGGGTTTATAAAGAAAGCCATGACATTAATACATTTATAAACTAGTTGAAAGGTAAAAAGATTAGAGAAGTTAACTACTACACATTAATTTTGTATAAAATATATAGGAAGAAGGTTGTGAAAGCATTGTGTGATATTTGAAATTCTTTATAAAAACATGCACAAATTGATGAATAATTGATGTGAATAGTAAACTTTTAAGTATATAGCCTTTACCTTTAGGATATCATTTGTAGTGGAGAGTAGTTACTTTCAGTTGGACATCCCTGAAAGCAATGTACATCTAGCTACTGCTTCTGGTAATCACTCACCCATGGCTGAAGCTTGGTGGTTCTCTCATTTGCTCAACATAAAAACTGCATTCCCTACATAGCCTAGAATACTGATGAGTCTCAAAAATTCTTATCCATCTATCCTTCCCACTTTTTTTAATGATAGATTGAGAGTGGTGGCAAATGATAATAGAGGCAGTTATACTACTTCTTGGTAAGGCGGTATCTGACACCAATTACAGGTTGTTTACTTTAGAATATGGATTCTAGACTGTTGTTTTCAGCAGAGTGTCCAAGCTTTTAAGTCTGAAATAAAAGGAAATTTCCCACTAAATACTTATTAGATTTTTTTTTTCTGAAACATTCTGTTGTAGCTATAGAAGAAGAAAAAGGGGAAAGCAACTTACCCAAATGTCATATTAGAATTTGAACTTAAACAGTTACTTTTAGTTTGGTGTGCATTTGTTTTAAACTTCATGGTAATAAAACAGCATCCCAAATATAGTATCTGTATTTCGGTAGTCATCTGTAAGTTCTACATTATCAGAGATATTTGAAAATGTATTTTGAAATATATATAAACAATACAATTTTTGTATCAGAGTTGAGCAGTCTTTAAGATTTACTAAGGTGCTCGCTTCGGCAGCATGTATACTAAAATTGGAATAATACAGAGAAGATTAGCATGGCCCCTGTGCAAGGATGACATGCAAATTCATGAAGCGTTCCATATTTTTGGCAAGGAAGGGGAGCAGTTTAGACAAGAACCTAGCATAAAGGAACTATGGACATGGACAACAGGTGGGATTGACTTTGGGGGGAATGGGTGGATGGGGAGGGGGACAGAGGGGAGCAAAAAGGGGATGGATGTAATACAACAACAATAATTTTTATTTTAAGTAAAAAAAAATATTTACTAAGAAGTGACTATGTTTTGTATAGCAAGTTTTGAAGTTATTCTGGCTCATTGGAAAAATATGAACTGAGGATATCATTAGAAACCTGAATGTTTTGAAGAAAAACACATGAAGTTATTCACTATATAATGCTAATTCATAAAGTATGTATAAATCCAGAATAGACTTAGGCAAGTATTCTGTTTCTATTCTAGTGAAAAATTTGTGGGAACCTGGCCAAAAATGAGAGGGGAAAGAAATCTGGCTCATTATCTATAGGCCCATCCTTGGTTGATTGTGAAACAAGTTACCTAACAAAAATAAGGTAGCCACTGAAATTCACAGTCATATAGAAATTAAGTCACAGAATCTGAAAAACATAAATAAATGAACAAGCAGAACATAAACAGAATCAAAGATACAGAGAACATTTTGACAGTTACCAGGTAGAAGGGGCGTTTGGAGAATGGATGAAAAAGGTAAAGGGATTAAGAAGTACAAATTAGTAGATACAGAGTAGTCACAGGGATGTAAGTTACAGCTAAGGGAATAGAATCAATAATATAACTATGTGTGATGTCAGATGGGCATTTGATTTATTGGGGTGATTACTTGGTAAAATATACAATGTCTAATCACTGGGTTGTACAACTGAAACTAATACAATATTTACCTCAAATGTACTTTAAAAATAAAAACACATTTACAGGCAAAAATTTAAAATAACATTAGAAGAAGAAAAAATAAATTTTATAGTCTGTCCAAGGGGAAGGACAAAGGTAAAGAGTACTGATAAAATCTAAGATATCTTGAAGGAAAGGGTTCAAAGTCCGAGATGGTACATAAACTATAGCTTATTTCTGGTTGGGAGATAGGGAAAGTACAAGGATAATGTATCATTATTATACTTAATTTTGGGCACTATGCTGACATTGGATTCTGAATTATGTTAAGCAATATGGAAAAAAACTACCATAATTCAATGTATTCATGCATTTAGTTATACAGACCAAGAAAGGGGAGGGGGGGAGAGACATCGATAAACAGTTAATAAAATTATGCTTTTTAAATTTTTTAAAAATTTTGTTATAGTATTACATTTGTCCTATTTCCTCCCATTGCACTCTCTGCCCCACCCACCCCTTCCCTTCTCTCACAGTAAATCCCCACAACGTTGTCCATGTATATAGGTCATTTATACTAGTTCCTTGACTAAGCTATTCCCCTTCTTTCCTCCTTTTTCCCCCTCTCACCTCTCCTCTGGTCACTGTCAGTCTGTTCCTTGTTTCCATGCCTTTGGTTCCAATTTTGCACATTTGTTTGTTTTCTCCATTAGGTTCCTGTATTAGGAGAGATCATATGGTATATGTCTTTTGCCTCCTGGCTTGTTTCACTAAGCATAATACTCTCCCATTTTATCTATATGTTGTAAAAGTAGGCCTTCCTTCTTTCTTTCAGCTCCATAATATTACATTGTGTAAATGTACCAGTTTTTTCATCCATTCATGAGCACTTAGGCTATGAACATAGAGATGCATAGATTTCTCTGAATTGCTGTTTCAGGATTTTTTGGGAATAATTCCAGCAGTCAAATACTAGATCAAAAGACAGTTTCATTATTTATTTTTTAGGAAATTCCATACTGCTTTCCACAGTGGCTGCACTAGTCTGCATTCTCACCAACTATGCACTAGGGTTCCCTTTTCTCCACATCCTTGCCAGAACTTCTTGTTTGTTGATTTGTTGATGATTGCCATTCTGACATGTGTGAGGTGGTGTGTCATTGTGGTTTTAATTGCATCTCTCTGATGGCTAATGATGTTGAGCATTCTTTCATATGCCTTTGGGCCCTTTGTACATCCTCATAAGAGTAGTGTCTGGTCAGGTTCTTTGCCCAATTTTCAATTGGGTTGTCTGTGTTTCTGGTATTGAGTCCTTGCCTGTGTTTTTGGTATTGAGTCCTATAAGTTATTTATATGTTTGGACATCAAACCCTTGTCTGAGGTACCATCAGCAAATATGTTTTCCAATATAATTGGTTCCCTTTCCATTGTGATGATGTTTCCTTTAGCTGAACAGAACTTTTTAGTTTGATGTAGTCCAGTTTGGTATTTTTTGTTTCTTTATTTTCATTGTCCTAAGAGAAATACTGGTGAAGTTATTTCAGCATGGAATATCTGAATTTTAAAAATATTTCATTTATATTTTTTGAAAGAGAGGAAGGGAGGGATAAAGAGAGGGAGAGAAACATCAGTGTGTGGTTGCTTCTCACACACCCTCAACTAGGGACCTGACCTACAACCCAGGCATGTGCCTTGACTGGAAATTGAACCAACAACCCACTGGTTTACACATCAGTGCTGAATCCACTGAGTCACACCAGCCAGGGCAGGATATCTGAAATTTTACTGCTTATGCTTTCCTCTAGGACTTTTACTGTGGCATGCCTTATGTTTAAATCTTGTATCCATCTTGAGTTTATTCTGCTGTATGGTGTAAGTTGGTAGTGTAGTTTCTTTCTTTCTTTCTTTTTTTTTTTTTGTATGTTCCTGTCCAGTTCTCCCAACATCACTTGTTAAAGAGGCCATTTTTACTCTATTTTATGTTCCTTTCACATTTGTCAAATATTAATTTGACCACAGAGACCTGTGCTTATTTCTGGGCTCTCTATTCTGTTCTATTGATCTATTTGTCTATTCTTATGGACATTACAAGACTAGTTTTTATTATAGTGGCCTTGTAATATAGTTTGATATATGGCATTGTGATTCCTCCAACTTCGTTCTTCTTTCTTAAGATGGTTGTGACTATACATGGTCATTTTTGACTCCATGTAAATTTTAGAACTATTTGTTCTATCTGTGAAATATGCATTATTTTAAGAGGAATTGCATTGAATCTATAAATTGCTTTGGGTAACATGGACATTTTATTATTATTTTGCCTTTTATTTTTTTCATCCAAATTGGTCTTCATTCTCAGCATCCTTTCTAACCTAAAATTTGACTGATTTCACAACACACCCATGTCCAGTTGGTTGCTATTTAAAACATAAATTGCTAACAAAATCCACATATTACACACCCATAAATAAGCATATATTTTGTAACAGTGAATAAGAAAGATACCATCTCTTCTATGTAATATGCATCCACATTTTCTTAGGTTTTTCTTCTTCCTTAACTGCATTTCATTTTTCTGAGTTATTGCAAGTAACCTGATTTTCCCACATTGTGAAATGATTCCAATCTAAGAAAACAACCTGCAGCAAGGCAGATACAAGTAATATACAAAATTGTACCTTATTTAGTAAAATCTATTTATAACAAGATTACTTTAAAGCATTCATAAGTTAAAGTGGGTTCTTATCTATTCAGCAGCCCTATTTCTTTTGATTTGTACATTTAATTCATTCACCTTTGTATCTGTGTTTCTGTCTGTCTCTTTGTTTCTTCATCTTCTTAAAGTAGACCCTTTAGCATCTCTTTCAATGCTGGTTTGGTGGAGATGTATTACTTTAGCCTTCTTTTGTCTGGGAAACTCTTTATTTCACCTTCCATCTTGAATGAGAGCCTTGCTGGGTATAATATTCTTGGTTGCAGGCCTTTGTTTTTCATTGCTTAAATTATTTTTTGCCATTCCCTTCTGGCTTATTGTGTTTCTGTTGAGAAATCAGCTGATAACCTTATGGGAACCCCCTTGTATATTATTAGCTGTTTCTCTCTTGATGCTTTTAGGGTTCTCTCTTTGTCTTTGAAGTTTGCCATTTTCATAATGATATATTTTGGAGTGGGCCTGTTTGGATTCATTTTCATTGGTACCCTCTGTGCTTCCGGAGTTTGCATGATCTTTCTCTTTTCAAGTTAGGAAAGTTTTCTGTCATTACTTTTTCAAAGAAGTTTTCTATCCCTTGCTCCTCCTCCTCTCCTTCTGGTATCACTATGATACGGATATTATTACATTTCATGTTGTTCTGCACCTGTCTTAAAACCTCTTCATTCTTTTTGAGTCTTCTTTATTTTGTTGAACTGCCTGGGAATTTTTTCTACATTGATGTTCAGCTCAGTGATTCGATCCTCTGCTTTCTCTAGCCTGCTTTTGATTCCTTCTACTGTGTTCTTCAATTCAGAAATTGTATTCTTCATTTACTCCTGGCTCTTATTGGTGGTTTCTATGTCCTTTTAAATGTTGGTGTAGTTCTCAGTTAGTTCCTTGTAGCTTCCCTAGAGTTGTTTGTAGTCCCCCTGGAGTTGTTTATAGTTTTCTTTGAACTCACTGAGCTCATTGAGATTCTCTATCATCATTATTTTGAATTCCATGTCTGATAGGGTGCTTGCCTCTATTTCATTTCTCACTCTTCCTGGGGATTTCTCCTTTCCATTTGCTGGGAGTTTATTTCTTTGTCTTCCCATTTTAGGTGACTCTTGTTTGTTTCTGCTTCTTGGATTGGTCTGCTTTGACTTAATATCTTAGCGGTGTGACCTTCTGTGGTATAGAGGTGCACTTTTTTTACTTCCTGGATCTGTGCTTGGTGAAGTCATCTCATGTCCCAGTCTGGGCCTAGTCAGCCAGTTGGAGACTACCAGAGTTCCACTGTTTTTGTCAATCTCCTTTCCATGTTAATCCAATCAGTCTGTGAACTGAAGTCTGTTTTAGGCACTTCTGGGCAGGGCAGATGAATTCAGTTGCTAATTCAATCAACCTGTGATCTGAGTTCTGGGTTAGGCACTGCTGGGTGGGGCTGTGGCTTCCCCTCAGGCTCCTGCCCTTTGAAGATGAGTGGTCTGCTGGCTGTATGGGGGATGGGTTAGCACTGAACTCTGGGGCTGCTCCCTCATCTCTCCCCTTAAAGCCACTGGCCCAAACCCTCCTTAAGTGTCTTTAGTCTACTGTGCCCTCCCTCTGCTGGAGCCCATGGTAAGTGGGTGTATTTTTATGCATGGTCCCTTTAAGAATTCAATCTTTCTGTCAAGCTGGCTAAACCTGGGGGCCTTTTGCTTCCCACAGCTGGCTGTTTCACTGTCAGCTTTGTTGCTGTAGGCTGGGAAGACCAGTTGGGGATTTAGATCCCACCCTCCTCAGGTGGAGCCCCCAGCTGGTGATATGTTTCTCTGTCCCTTCAGCTGCTGCCCATGGGAGCCCCACCAACTCTCTCACATCTCTGCACTTCCTACTAGTCACTTCGGGATGAATCAGCTCTTCTGTTCTATCCCTGGTAATAAGACTTCTCTCCAGTTGGTGTTCTGTTGGTTATTCTGAATGATTTCTCCCTAATTAATTTGTAATTCCAGTTTGGTGTTGGGAGGAGATTGGTGTAGCTCCTCTTACTCCTCCACCATCTTGGTTCTCTAATTTACCAAGTCAACTATATTTTTTTAGAGAGGAGAAAGGAGAAAGGCAGAGAGGGAGAGAAACATCAATGTATGTATGGTTGGCTTTCACCTGCCTCCAGCTACAGACCTGGCTGGAAACTTGGCTCGCAACCTGGTTATGTGCTCTGGCTGGGAATCAAACCAGCGAGCGACTTTTGGGTTCACAGTACCTTATCCACTATGCCACCAGCCAGGGATGGACATTTTAATGATGGTAATTCTTTCAATCCATGAACATGGCATATGCTTCCATTTATTTGTAGCTGCCTGAATTTATTTCTCTTGTGTTTAGTAGTTTTCTAATTACAGGCTTTTTTTTTTACCTCCTTGGTTAAGTTTATTCCTGGGTACTTTGTTTTTCTTGTTGTTATAGTAAATGGATTTTTTCCCCCATTTTCTGATACTGATATTTTACTTTTGGAGTACAAAATTGCCTCAGGTTCTGACTATTGACTTTATATATTGCTGTTTTGCCAAATTCACTTCTTAGGTTGAATATATATTTTAGTAGAGTCTATATATATATATATATTTAATGTATACTATCATACCATTTGCAAATAATGACATTTTTACTTTTTCCTTTCCCATTTGGATGCCTTCAATTCTTTTTTCTTATCTGGTTACAATGGTTAAAACTTCCAAAACTATATTGTATAGAAGTGGAGAGAGAGTACAGCCTTGTCTTGTTTCTGAATTTAGGAGGACAGCTATTAGTTTTTGTTCATTGAGTATGTTGGCTGCAGGATTCTCATATATGGCCTTTATTATGTTGAGGTATGCTCCCTCTTTTCCCAATTTTCTGAGCGTTTTTATCATAAGTGGTTGCTGTACTTTATCAAATGTTTTTACAGCATCTATTGTTATGATCATATGGCTTTTGTCTTTTATTTTGTTTATTTGGTGTTTCTTGATTTGTGAATACCATCTTTATATCCCTGGGATGAATCCCACTTCATCATGGTGTATGATCTTTTGACTTTATTGCTGGATCAGGTTTACCAATATTTTGGTTGAGGATTTTAGTATGCATGCTCAACGATGATATTAGCCTGTAGTTTTCTTTCTTTGTTGTGTCTTAACCTGGTTTTGAAATTAGAATAATAGTGGCCTCACAGAAAGAATTTGGAAGTCTACCCTCGGAATTTTTACAATAGGTTGAGAAGGATAGGAGTTAGTTCTTCCCTAAAAGTTCAGGAAAATTTGCTTGTGTAGTTATTTGGTCCTGGGCTTTTGGATGCTGGGAGGTTTTTGATTACTGTTTCAATTTCACTAGTTGTTATTAGTCTACTTAGGGTTTCTGCTTATTTTTAATTCCCTTTTATAATATTATATGTTCCATAAATGTTTCCATTTCAACCTGGTTGTCATATTTTTTGGCATATAGTTGTTCATGGTAATTTCTTACAACTCTTTGTATTTCTGTGGTATAAGTTGTGATTTCTCCTATATGTTTTTGATTTTACTTATTTAGGCCCTTTCTATTTCCATTTATTTTTTTCTTGATAAGTCTGGTCAACGGCATGTCAAATTTGTTTATCTTTTCAAATAACCAGTTCCTGGATTTATTAATCCTTTCAATTGTTATTTTAGTCTCTATGTCATTTAATTCCACTCTGATCTTGATTATTTCCTTTCTTTACACATTCTTAGCCTTCTTGTTATTCCTCTAGCTCTTGTAGCTAAAGAATGAACTTGTTTATTTGAGATTCTTTTATTCTTTTTAGGTAGGCCTGTATTGCTATCAAGTTTTGTGTCAGGACTGCCTTTGCTGTGTCCCATAGATTTTGGGCTGCTCTATATTCACATTTGTTTCTGGAATTTTTTTTATTTCTTCTTTGATCTCATTGTTAACCCATTCATTATTGAATAGCATGTTATTCAGCCTCCATAAATTTGTATGTTTTTCAGTTTTCTCCTTGAGTTTGGTTTCTAGTTTCAAGCCATTGTAATCTGAGAAGATGCTTTATATAATTTAAATTTTCTTGAATTTGTTCAGGATATTTTTGTGTCCTACCATGTGGTTTATCATTGAGAATGCTCCATATGTATTTGAAAAGAATGTGTATTTTGCTTCTTTGTAGTGAAAAATTTGATGTCTGCAAATTAAGTCCACTTGATTTAAAGTGTTATTTAATGCCAAAATATCCTTGGTATTGCTTTGCTTGGAAGATCTGTCCATTATTGATAATTGGGTGTTAACATCTCCTACTATGAGTATGTTGCTGTCAATATCCTTGAAGTCCTCCAAAATTTTCCTTATATATTTTGGTGCTTCTTTATTGGGTGCATATATGTTTACTAGGGTTATATCTTCTTGGTGGATTGTTCCCTTAAGTATTATGAAATATCCTTCTTTCTCTCTTTTCATGGTCTTTGTTTTGAAATCTATATTGTCTGATATTAGTATTGCTGCTCCAAATTTTTATTTGTGTCCTTACACTTGGAATATTGTTCCCATCCCTTTAGTTTCAGTCTGTGTAGATCTTTTGTTCTGTAGTGTGTCTCTTTTAGGCAGTATATATGTGGGTCATACTTTCTTATCAGCTACACCACGTCAGTTGATTGTTGCATTTAATCCATTTACATTTAAAGTTATTATTGTTTTTTTTCACTTCTTTTTCTGTTGTTTCATTATTGGTATACAAAAATGCTTTTGATTTCTGGATATTGACTTTATACCCAGCTATTTTGCTAAATTTGCTTACTAGGTCGAGTAAGTTTTTGGTGGAGCCAATAGGATTTTGTATGTACACTATCATATCATCTGCAAATAATGACAGTTTGATTTCCTCCTTTCCAATTTGGATACCTTTGATTCCTTTTTCTTCTCTGATGGCTATGGCTAGAACTTCCAAGACAATGTTGAATAAAAGTGGAGAAAGTGGGCAGCCTTGTCTCCTTCCTGATCTTAGGGGGAAAGCTTTCAGTTTTTGTCCATTAAGTATGATGTTGGCTTCAGGTTTCTCATAGATGGCCTTTATGATGTTGAGGTATGCTCCCTCTAGTCCCATTTTGCTGAGGGTTTTTATCATAAATGGTTGCTGCACTTTATCAAATGCTTTTCCAGCATCTATTGATATGATCATATGGTTTTTATCTTTCAATTTGTTGATGTGGTGTATTACATTGATTGATTTTCGAATGTTGTACCATCCTTGCATCCCTGGGATGAAGCCCACTTGATCATGGTGTATGGTCTTTGTAATATACTGCTGAATCCGATTGGCCAATATTTTGTTGAGAATTTTAGCATCTATGTTCAT
>PVIW01013999.1:0-17743 GCA_004026585.1 Noctilio leporinus | reverse complement strand
GTCAGAACAAGAAGAAGAACAAAAATATATGAAAACTGAGGATAATGTAATGAGCCTCTGGGACAACATCAAGCATACCAATATTTGCATCATAGGAGTGCTAAAAGGAGAAAAGAAAAAGCAATAAATGTAAAATCTATTTGAAAAAACAATGAAAGAAAACTTCCCTAACTTAGTGAATGAAATAGACATGTAAGTCCAGGAAGCACCAAGAGTCCCACACCAAAACACATAATTAAAATGCCAAAGGTTAAAGGTAAAGAGAGAATCTTAAAAGCAGCAAGAGAAAAGCAGTTAGTTGCATCCAGGGGCATCCCCATAAGACTGCTGCCTGATTTTTCAAAAGAAACTTCCAGATACAAGAGATAGGCGAGAAATATTCAAAATAATGAAAAGTATGGACCTACAACCAAGATTGCTCTACTCGGTAAAGCTATCATTTAGAATGGAAGGGGAGATAAAGTGCTTCCCAAAGTAAAGTTAAAGGAGTTCATCATCACCAAACCATTATTATATGAAGTGTTAAAGGGACTTCTTTAGGAAAAAGATCAAAACTATGAGCAATAAAAAGTCAATAAATACATAATTAACAGTAGTTGAATCCAAAAAACAAACTAAGCAGACAAGAAGAACAGAGACAGAATCATTAATATGGAGAGCCATTTGATGGTTGCCAAACGGGAGAGGGGTATGGGGGAATGAATGAAGAGGTGAGGGGATTAAGAAGTACAAATAGGTAGTTACAGAATAGCCATGGGGATGCAAAGTACAGTGTAGGAAATGGAGTAGCCAAAGAACTTGTATGTATAAACCCATGGGCATGAACAATTGCCTGAGGGAGTGGGAAGTGCTGGGTGGAGGAGAAAAGGTGGAAAAAATTGGGACAACTATAACAGCATAATCAATAAAATATAATTAAAAATCAATTACATTCTAATTAGTATACTTCACATATTTTTGCAGTTACAAAACTGAGGACATAAATGAACAACTTATTTGTCTTGCTTTAAATTTTAAAGATATGATCCAAGAAGTATTGCAAGATTTTCTGAGATCCATATTATGGAAATTTTACATAATCCATAATGGCAGAAAACATTAAGTACCAAAATTGTAGCTTAGCCTGAGGGTAACCTTTATGAAGTCTAGTAATGTGAAACTATTTCTGAAAATACTATGCCTTGGGTGACAAATGAAACTTTCTCTTGTCCTAGATACAAGAAAACTTATTTTCACTGTTTATGATGCGAGAATTTAATATGTAACATTGTGTAAACTGTTGTCATGCTGAAGGAAACAACTTCTACATACAGGAAACTAGTGTTACCTAAAATATGGAAACTATTTAGCAGAAACTAATGGCATGCAGAGTGCATTTCAGTAATACAGCTGCTTTCAACCTTGTTCATTCATATAAATGTATTTTTTCTCCTTAAAGTGTATGTAGTTCTATGGTTTTTAATAAAGGTAAAATGTGTTAAATCAAAACGCATTAATTATGCTGAAGCCATTATTTGAATTTTTAACTCTAATTAGAAACACTGATTTTAGGGGTATATTTATTTAAATCCACATTTTATGACATTGCATATTAACATTCTAGATATAATTTTATACCTATATTATTTGTAAAAGTTCTTTATGACATATTTATGTCACTTTTAATTAAAGAATTATAACCTCAAGATTTGAATAAAACAGCATTCATTACACTCCCCTTTTTTTATACTTACTTTGCTCAATTTGGGATAAGAAATTTACTACTCCCAAAGTAAATTGTTTTTCTTTTGATTATGAATGAAAGTTTTGTAAATTAAGCTAAAAGTATTAATCTGAGCTCGTAGTCATTAATTTTATTACTTCCCATATAAATGCATTAGGTATTTAAAATCTCCTAAGGTGGATTTTGTATTATTTTGTAGTATTTTAATTTTAACTAATATGTATTGATCATCTGAACCAGATCCTAAGGTTTTAAAGAAGAAGTGAACACCAAACTTGATCTCTAGAAATTTATAATTATAGTCAATTAATAATTAACCACTCCTTGCCCCTCATATTTTCCTTCTCAGTTTCTGTCCAGATAAATACCTTGACAGATTCCTTTTGAGGTTTATTCTCTCCGCAGTTAGTATATTAATGTGCAGTTAGTTTTCCTTCCCTTCTTTCTTTCTTTCCTTTTTCTTTCTTTCCCTCCTTTCCTTTTTCACTCTACCCTTCTTTAGCTCTTTCCTCCTTCCTCTCTCCCTTCCCTTTATTTTCTTCTTTTTTTTTTTTCACCCAATGCTTGATGTTTATTGGGATCTATTGAGTTATTTATAATTTTATTTTCCTTGGGGCTTGTATAATAATAATATTTCAGTTATCTTCAATCAAGATTTGGAAGTTTTTTATTTTAAAATTTTATTCTTGACTTTTCCCAATTAATAGTAATATGTATGTTAAAAATACAGAAAAATGTGTCATCATGAGATGATACTCTCATTCATATCAATAAAATTACATTTACATCTCTCTAATTAGGTAAACAAATGAATTAAACTTTGTTTATATACATTTGTGATAATGCAAATTAATATTATAAAAAATTAAATCAATCTGATTACTATGGTAACCTTTATGGTAGTCACAGAAACACATTTATAAGAAGACCTTAAGGTTAAAAAATGAATAGTGCATATATTCAGGTAATTGACTAATGAAAGGCAATTCTCTTTTATCATTTAATACTCTTGCCATTTTCCTAGTAAGTTTGCACAGCCATATTTCTGACTGCAATTACTAGTGAAAGTTTGAAACTTCAGTATTAACCTGATTGAAGAGAGAGTTTAAGAAAAAATATATGGAAATGGAAAAGTGCCCATGCCCTCAACTGTGGTAATGTACTGGGGAAAAGTGGAGGTATGCTAATGCTGGAATATGCTAATCCTTTGAATACTGCTCAGATAGGATTTTCCATTGTGACTGATCAGTACAATAGCTTCAGGAAGACCATCCTGATGAGACTGCTATTTGACTGTATGCTCCAAATTGCAAATTGCATCCTACATAGAATTCTTTCTCCTTTCTTAGGTTCAGATAAATTCAGTTTGATAATGCCATAATGCCTCACTCTGCACAATTTTGCTAATCCTTCCTCAGAAAGTAAAAGAGATTGGAATATCTCAATAAATAACTGACTTAAGTGAAAAATTTTTTTTAAAAAAGAGGGTTTGCAGTTTAAGATTTCTTAAATTTTAGGAAAATAAATGGATACTAAAATAAATAATTGACAGTACATAAAAAATTACTTTGGTAAATAGCAAAGCTAGTTGGTTCTAATTTTCTTTGAGGTTGTGAGAAATGAGGTCTCATCCTAAGAGGAAATGAATAATGAACCCATTCTCAGTCAAGGTCTTCTCTGTTTTATAATTTTTTTCCTTTATGAGGGGGAAGAGAAAAGTAAAGAAACGATAAATGGGAAGTTGTCACTTTGGGAAACTGTTTATTGTTCTAGCATAATATACTTTTACCTTTCTTCTGTTGTATTTGGCCTATGTTAATAATAAGCTAGAATAGCTACTAGATTTGCAAGGCTGCAAGCTTGTTTCTTGGAGTATTCCTAGTCTGTCCAAGGACACACTCTCCTCTGGGCCACTAACCTGAGAGGAGCTCCCCTAAGCTAAACATAGAGAAAGCATAATGCTTAAACTCAAGAGGAAACTAGATATATTTTTCCCTATACCCCTTTGATTATTTTAAATGCATTTATGAATGTGTTATGTATAAACTGACATACTAATAGAGTACTAGAAATTTTCTTCACCAACAAGAAAAAAACATTCCATTAAATAATCTTCAAGAAATAAAAACCAAAATAATATATTTGCATGTTAGAAAAATGTTAAACACTGGTATCTCAGTGGAATGGCACCAGCCTGCGAACCCAAAGGTGGCTGGTTCAATTCCCAGCCAGGGCACATAACCAGGTTGCAAGCCAGGTCTCCAGCCAGGTCCTTAGCTGGAGGCAGGTGAAAGGCAACCATACATTGATGTTTCTCTCCCTTTTTTCCTCCTTCCCTGCTCTTCTTTCTAAAAAATGAATAAAATCTTAAAAAAAAAAAGGAAGAAAGAAAAAGAAAAATGTTAAACAATAACTGATTAATCATATGTCATTTTGGAATTACATAAATATAATTAATTGCATGGCATAATTTGATCAACAATCAAGTCACCAACTTTGAAACATATTTATATTAATAGGTACTTTTTCCAAAACTCTGTTGATAACTATGCTATTTATGTATATTTTTTGAGAAATAATGGATAACTCTAATAGGGCTTTTAGAACATAAATATTATAATGTGGTTCTCCTCAAAGTAAGTATGTCTCACAGACCATTTGTACTGTGCACTTACCAACTAGACCAAATTTGACTGTGATTTGGCATTCAGCTAAAATGTTTGACTAACACTTAATTACTAGCTCTTAAGATTCAGGGTGACTTGAAACATCTCTCCCTGTGTTTTGTTAATAATCATTGTAGAGCCTGCGATTCTGATAGAGAAAGCTTCATTCTGACATTGGAAACAAGTGTTAATGATTATTGTCACTCACATTTCCTTTGAGAATGTTTTGCATAATTTTATAATTGTTAAATAGATGCCTTTTCACTATTTTCCATTTATTGTGCTGCTGTTTCATTGGTTTACTGTGGGTAAATCTGTGCAGTTCGATTTTAGGGTTCTTTTCAGTATTCCTCCCTCTGTTAGTCTCAACTTCTTTCTGTCATTAGACCCCTGGAGGCAGCATTCTTTTCTTTCTTTTTCTTTCTTTCTTTCTTTCTTTTTTTCTTTCTTTCTTTCTTTCTTTCTTTCATTTTTCTTTTTAAAGATTTTATTTATTATTTTTAGAGAGAGTGGAAAGGAGGGAGGCAGAAAGGAAGAGAAACATCAATGTATGGTTGCCTTTCACCTGCCTTCAGCTATGGACCTGGCTGGAGACCTGGCTTGCAACCTGGTTATGTGCCCTGGCTGGGAATTGAACCGGCGACCTTTGGGTTCACAGGCTGGCACCTATCCACTGGAGCTACCAGTCAGGGCTTGGAGGCAACATTCTAATTGGTCTCCCTCATGTGCAGCTAGCCCACAACAAAGATGCTGTGAAACTTTCATATTCCTCTAATAAAATAGAATTTATATGTTCCCTTCTCTTGGTGACATGTTGCTAATTTAATTTGAGGTGGTAAGAAGAGTTGGATAATGAAACATATTGTGTACTTCTGGGGTGGAAATATTGCACAAACAAGGGCTTTCTGAGGGCAATATCTTAAGTTGTGAATAATGACACAAGGTCATCCATATAGGGGACATTTGTATTCAGGCCAGAGGTCTTTGCATTCTGTTTCAATTGTAATAGGTAAGCAACTTCCTAAATGCCCATTCTAATAGTTGCTCTTTTTATTCCCTAAATGCTAAAAGTATCTATAAGCTCTTCTCTACTAATGTTGGAATTTTCTTTAAAAGTTGGAAATAATACTCTTTAAAAAAAAGAAACTTTCATGTCAAATATTACAACAAAAATTTTCTGAGTTTCACATGAAAAGAATAGTAAGTTTTACCTAAAATTCAACATGATTCTGGGCCATATCAGAAATAGTCCACATGACAAGCCTTGCCTAGTGGCACAGTGGATAAGGCACTGGCCTGTGAACCCAAGGTCACTGGTTCTATTCCCAGCCAGGGCACATAACCAGGTTGCAAGCCAGGTCTCCAGCCAGTTCCTTAGCTGGAAGCAGGTGAAAGGCAACCATACATTGATCTTTCTCTCCTTCTCTGCCTGTCCCCCTTCCCCTCTCTCTGAAAATAATGAATAAAATCTTTAAAAAATAGTCCACATGACAAATATAACATACTTGTATATTAAATACAACTATTAAAATATACATAAGTATTTTAAATACTTATAAAATAAGGGAAATATTTTGTGGTCGAATACAGTGACCCAACTTTAAAGCTAATATGACCTTCAGTAACCCTCCACTGGACATGCATTTCCTTTTCTCATTTTAAAATTAACCCGACTACCAACTGGTCTCAAAGATTTCTTTTGCAATAAAAATTCGATGTCATTTATGTGAATTTGTAAAGAAGCAGAAAACTAGATTGATATAGCTTGAGAGGGCAGAATAATCAGTTATTACCTCTCACCATTTGGTTAGATTAAACAGCTATCATGCATTAATGGTAGAAGAGGTAGAGGGAGTTAAATGAAGAAAAATCTATATAACTAGCTTCCAGCCAATCCCCTTTTCCAGTAAAGAAGTTAACAAGAAAATGGAAAATTCACCTTTTTTTCTTTTCTACTTATATTTGGATTCAAAGAATACAGAGAACATTTAGTTACTTGAAAATGTAGAGTCTTACTATGGCAGGCTCTAATGCCAGCTGTGTGGTTCTACAGTAAAGCCAGGAACAGAGACAGATTTGGACGAAAATCATAACCATAGAAGGGGACTGAAGGAAACCTAGCCAAGAGCAGATTTCTGAAAGGGCAATTGGACTCCTAAAAAGTAATTTATGATGAGGGTGGTAGGAAATGGGGCCAGGACTGGACTCTAAAATAAGTTCTCAGAGGAGCATTATTGCCAATTCTGCACCTGCCTACCGCACCATCCTGCATGCAAATCAATGCCCAAGGGCGATGGTTCTGTGAGCAAGTACAAACATCACCACCTCCTTCGCAATGGCAAGCCTTTCCTAGCTTGGAAGATTTCTAATGCTGAAACAAATTAGAAAGGAGCATCCTTCCTCGCATGTCATATGCTAAACTATTGTTAATAAGATACACTGAGGCAAGAGGCAGAGTTGGTGTCTTGCCTATATGGACTGGTGCCTGCCCACTAGGGTTGATTTTGAGACTGTGATTTCAACAGTTAAAGTAGCAACACTGTCAGAATTAGTGAATACTTTTAAAAAATGTCACCTCCCTTTTGCATCAAGGTTTGGTGCCAGGTTAAGAGTAGTGTTGAGAGCAAGAACAACTTCACTGTAGAGTTAACACACTTCAGAGGTTCACTCTAAGAAAATTAATTTGGAGACTCAGTTTACTATTTCCATCACCTGTATTCCAAAACTCCAAGCCAACCCCTCATCTTCTATCAAGTAAATATGACATCTAAGGATCTATGATTCATTAATCTCTCTACTGATACCCAGTAGGGATTTTAGCATTCTATCAACCATTCAGCCAATGGCACAGAATTATTCTGAAGGCACAGATGAAATTTCTTACATTAGCTCACAGAGTGGAAGACTAGAATCGACTTAACAGCAATAGGGTGCCTCAATAGAATCAGGGGTTAAGAGATGGGACAGAGGGCAGGAAAATACTAAGATCTTATCATTTTTGGGCAGGTAAGAGCTCAGAATCTCTCTTTGAGAGTGTAAGTATTAGAATAATACTATTTACTCATATTAGTGAATAACAAGTACAGAAACTGAACACTAAAGACTTTGATGAGTCTCAGTGCTTTCATTTTAATATTAGTTTGGCTAAAAGTAGGATTCTAGGTTTAAAATGATTTTTCTCAGAATGTTAAATTGATCAATTTATGTATCTATCCAGTGTTGTGGTCGAAATCATGAGAACTAAGAAAATGAAAAAGAATTGACACTATGGAGATAATGATATGCACAAAAACCATTATTGTTGCAATATTCTCATTATGAATGAAAAGTATATCATTATCTGGTTCTAAAAACAATAGAAATCAACATAATATCACAATGCATGAGTTGCAACATGGTTAAAAGAGGTGAATCATCACCTTAAGTGAGAGGTACCTGAGACATTAGTAGAGACTTAATTAGGATAGGCTGTAGGTTAAGACTGAGTAAAGAAACTTGGATTATAAAATTGGAGAGCCACAAGAGTAGTAAAACAAGGGAAATGAATGTCTATCATGAAAAAAATAAAGCAATCACTTCCATCACTTTTTTATCACATTATTCTGGGTGCCTCCAGTTAAAAAAATCTTCCATAATTACAAACCCCTAAAAAACTATCCTCAGTACACAGTAAAATTTTCATGAGAAGCCCGTGTCACCTGATCATGCAAGCTTTATCCCAGCCTAATAAATATATACTTAGGAGATTTCACCAGGGTTTCTGGACATGTTTGACATGTCCAGGTGGCCAGAGGGCATGTAAAGTAATTCTGCAAATACTCTTTCTCTGTTCATAGATTAAAAATCACTGAGAACAAGTACTTGGAAAAATTGAGGTACTAACATTTATTTATTTATAGTATATTTTATTGATTATGCTGTCACAGTTATCCCAATTTCTTTTCCCTTTGTTTTCCTCCATCCACCATCCCCCTTCCCTCCAGTAATCCCACCCCTGTTAGTTCATGTCCATGTTCTTCGGCTTCACACTTTCCTACAATACTTCCCCCTTCTGTTTTGTACCCACCAATTATAATTCTTAATACATGACTATTTCCCTATTTCTCCCCCTTCTTCCTCTCAGCTGATAACCCTCCAAATGACCCCCATACCTTTGATTCTGATCCTATTCTGGTTGTTTGCTTAGTTTGTTTTTGTTTTTATTTTATAAGGTTCTGTTGTTGATAGTTGCGAGTTTGTTGTCTTTTTAATGTTCATAGTTTTGATCCTCTTTTTCTTAAATAAGTCCCTTAAACATTTCATACAATAAAGGCTTGGTGATGATGAACTCCTTTAGCTTTACCTTGTCTGGAAAGCACTTTATCTGCCCTTCCATTCTAAATGATAGCTTCTCTGGATAGAGTAGTCTTGGTTATAGGTCTTTGCTTTTTATCACTTTGAGTATTTCTTGCCATGTCCTTCTTGCCTGCAAAGTTCGTTTTAAGAAATCAGCTAATATAGTCTTATAGGAAAACCTTTGTAGGTAACTCTCTTCCTTTCTCTTGCTGCTTATAAGATTCTCTCTTTATCTGTAATCTTTGGCATTTTAATTATGATGTGCCTTGGTGTGTTCCTGTTTGGGTCTAGCTTGTTTGGGGCTTGCTGTGCTTCCTGGACTTGTATGTCTATTTCTTTTACCAAATTAGGGAACTTTTTCTTTATTATTTTTCACATAAGTTTTCAATTTCTTGCTCTTTCTCTTCTCCTCTGGCATTCCTATGATTGGATGTTGGCCCATTTAAAGTTGAAAGTTGTCCCAGAGGTTCCTAAGCTTCTCCTTGTTTTTGTTTCTTTTTTCCATTCTTGTTTCTTCATTCTGCACTGGTTGACTATTTCTTCCTTATGTTCCAAATAATTGATTTGAACCCCAGTTTTCTTCCCTTCACCATTAGCTTCATGTAGATTTTCCTTTGTTTCACTTAGCATAGCCTTCACTTCTTCCCTTCTGTGTTTGCCATACTCAAGCATACCTGTCGGGTCTGTGATTATCTTTATCACCATTGTTTTGAACTCTGAGTCTGTTAGGTTGTCTATTTTCTCGTCACTTCGTTCTACCACCAGAACCTTGATCTGTTCCCTCTTTTAAGCCATACTTCTCTGTTTCCTCAACTTGACAGGCTCCTCTGTGTCTTAGGTTGAGCCATCGCACCTGTTACATTATAAGGGGTGGAGCCTTAGGTACTCATCAGTATGGGGCTACCTGTTTCACCACATTGTGGTGCTATATGTGGAGGAGGGTTTGAGGGAACAATTCCACTTGCTTAGCACTCACCCCCTTTCCAGGCATTTTCCCCATTTCTTGTATAGGGACTGGTGCCTCTCTAGCTGTTGGCCTGGTTGAGGTTCCCAGAGTGGGTAGGTCTGCAGACATTATAGAACCCTGGGGGTCCACTAAATTATTGGACTCTGCTGAGAGACCAGCAGTTTTTTTTCCACCCCAGCCACCACTGGTTTTCACAGTCAGAAATAATGAGGCTTTATTTTCCCCGGCACTGAAACTGTGAGCTGCGTGGTCTGATCTGGTGCTGGGAGTGCTTCCCAGGTGTCCTTCCTTACTTTTTAAAAATGTATGACTGTGCTTTCTGCCAGCTGGTCATAGCTGCTGTTACTGCCGTCACTGCCACATTATGTGCTCTCTGCCCTGGCTCTGCCCCTCCTACCTGTTCTGGATGAGTATTTATTCTTTATATCTTTTTTTTGTTGAACTTCCATGCAGCTCAATTTTCTGGAACTTCTGGTTGTCTCCAGTTTTGAGGTAGGTGTATTCCTTCTTTATTGTGTAGGGAGATACAGTGTGTCTACCTATGTCTCTATCTTGGCTGGAAGTCCAGATATTAAATTTTAATAAGCAAAATGTTTTTCAGCCTCTTCTGGTGTTATCTTACACATCCATTGGCATCCTCCACCATTAAAAGTGTTCGATATTTCCTGCATAGTAACCTCTCTTACTATTTAATATTACCCTATTTACATTGACTGAAATCTAGTCAGAAAGTTTATCTTCAAGGAAATGTGTATTTTTATACTTTTAATTCATAATTATAAGATGAAAAATAAGCATTAGTAGGTCACATTCTAGGAGGATAAATGAGTTTTTATCTTAAGGAGTACATTTCAAAATATGACACATAACATTTAATTCTTTTATAAATATTATATTTAGGGCCCTGGCTGGTGGCACAGTGGATAAGGTGTGGGCTCATGAACCCAAAGGTCACTGGTTCAATTCCCAGCCAAGGCACATGACCAGGTTGCAAGTCATGTCACCAGCCAGGCCCGTAACTGGAGGCAAGTGAAGGGCAACCATACATTGATGTCTCTCTCCCTCTCTGCCTCTCTCTCTTCCCCTCTCTCTAAAAATAATAAATAAACTATTTTTAAAATATTATATTTATATGCAAAGTGAAGGTTTAGAACGATGCTATTTTTCTCTGTGTGTGGATACGCAACTTAATTTTTTACCTATAATAGACAGTAGTTCCTGAAAACACTTAAGAGGTAAATTACTTTAGCAGTTGCTAAGGTGCAATGGAACAGCTGTCCTGGACATATATTTTATGAGGGTGGAGAAAATAGCTGATCACATTTACACAAATGCCATTTTATATATGTACTAGGAAGAGTACAGGTGGAATATGGGGTAGAATATGTATAAGGAATTATAGGTTCAAGATAAAATTGTGTAGTAATACATATAAAAATAATAACAATATGTAAGTGAGAGATTCTCTGAAAGACTATAGAGAAAAATAAAAAAAGGCAAAAGAACCAACCATGTAGAATGCCTAGATTGACAATGTGAAAGGAGGCAACAGAGCCAACAAAAGCAGAGTGATCAGAGAGGTAGAAGGGTACTCAGTGGTGGCCAAAGAAGCCAAAGGTGAATCATGTATTGAAAATAGAGAACAAAGATAAGGATTAAAGAAATTTTGTGAAAGTGGAGAAAGTAGGATAAAATAAAAACTATATTAAAAAAGTAAGAAATAATTTACATTAATTTCCTACTTTGTAAATAGGTAGTTTTGACCCAGAATATGGGTAAAATGTTAAATGGGTTAATTAATAAATGAATAACATAAGAATTGTGATAAAGTGATGAAAGAATGAATTAATAAAAAGCCCCATTAGAGGTTGCCTGACAAAGGTTTTAGAAACCTACATGTCAGTCTGTTGCAGCATTCACCAGCAATGTTCAACATTTTTAAATACATTAGAAAGAACTCTAAACAAGGGGATGACAAGGGCTGAAAAATGGAATGGCAGGTAAGTCAGTGCAACAGAGGGGAGAGGTTTCTAGACATTGGATAGATGAGGCTGACCATATGTCACAGGGAAGGCAGTCAGGCACAGAAAGAGGGGAAAAAATGGCTAAGCCATTTGGAAACTTGGAAAGGAAGATGGGTGAGTAATCATTAGTTAAACTCAGATGATTCCCTGACATTCTTCTACAGATTAATGCATATATTTTGAGAGTTCAAAGTATAATTTCTCTAACTCATATCCTAAACTGCTGAACACAGTGACACTCTCTCACAGGCCTGGTTCCTGCCACATCTTCCTTCTCTAGTGCCAGCATTTCATTGGCATGCTACACGGAAGTCTAGAACATGGAAACACTGGATTATTGATTTACTCATTCTAGATTTTATTCCTGTCCTTCTTACCTACCTGTTTAGTCAAGAAACCTAGAGAACAGCTTCAGAATGATTCAGATAGATATAGTTCTCCCCTAAATCAACCAGATCCTATGCAGGACCATCACACATACAAACAGCTGTATAACATAGTCAGAGCAGCAGCGACTCCAGCCCTAGAAGATAGTGACCAGGTGATGCATCAGTGATCTGGTAGCCAAGCAGAGAGGCTGTTCATGAAGAGAAAATGAGAGGTATTTAATAATTTTCTTTAGACAAATAGACCTTTTGCAATTTTTTAGAGTACTTTAAATGTTTATTTTATGGTGGCTAAAAGTGAATTCCAAAGCAACATTAAAATTTTGCTCTTTTAAATTTTAACCATGAAATCATTTCTTTATTGATTAATGAAAATAGTAAACTTAAATAAATATATTAAAAAGCATGAGGTAAAACATTGAGATAAAAAGCATTAAAATAAAAAGAAAAATATTTCATAAATGCAGTAGAGAGAATATATAAGTAAATAAGGTTGAAAGTGACTTCAAAAATAACTCTATATACAAATTCCAGACATAATTCAAAAATTAAACAAAAATATAACCAGCAAAAGACTTTGTATATCATAACATTCACTGCTATATGAACATCACAATGCACAAATGATCAAGAATCTACTTTAACAAGAACCTAGTATAAAGGAACCGTGGGCATGGACAACAGGTGGGATTGACTTTGGGTGGGTGGGGAAGGGGACAGAGGGGAGCAAAAAGGGGATGGATGTAATACAACAACAATAAAATTTTTAAAAAATTATACAAAATAAAAAAAAAGAATCTACTTAAAAATTATAAAAGTTCCATTCACCTATACATTCAATAAACATACTTTTTGGAAAGCACTGTGCTAAATACTAGAATATACAAAAATAAATACTACATTATATCTTATAACCCTGTTTCACTGAATACATTATTAATGCCTTCTGATGTTTATAGGTACACTACTATAGTTTTAAGTTTTATGTGAAACATCAATATACATATATTTATGAAATAATGTATGTGAATATTAATATATGAAATGTAAATATATGCACATATATAAAGCAGACTATCTTTTTGACATATAATGTTATTTTCCTATATTATTTTTATTTCTAATAAACATCCTTGAAATTAAATTTTCACTCACTTCTGTAGAAATCCATTGTTAATTTCCAGAAGGAGAATTAATATATGGAGTCATTTTAAAGTTTTTGGTGTTTCTTGTCAAACTGTGTTATTTAAAGTTTACTTTATTCTCCAATAAGCAACATATAAGAGTTTCCATTTTCCTCTATTGTCAACAATGAATATTATCACTTATAAAATTCTTAATGATTTTGACAAGTAAGAATGGTGACTCATTAACATTTTTATATTTATTACTTGGTTTATTAATGAGCCTCAGAATGTCATCATGCATTTTTTAGCTTTTTAAATATCTTCTTTTTTGTACTATGTATGCATCTCCTTTTAAAATTATCTACTGGGGTCTTTAAGTTGTAAAAGCTTTGTTTAATTAATACTTACTCTAACTATAAATCTATTATACAACCAACAAAATGTGTTCTGTGAGAATTTTTTTATTTTAATTTTCAACTCTCCTACAAGTCCATGCACTAAATTTTTAGGCAATGTATGTCATTTTCCCTTTTTATTTCCCTTTGTCTTTATTCAAACTATAGGTTGACAGTTTAGCTCAAGGGTAGCATTTTATCATTGAATTCTTTTGCCAGTTACTTTGTAAAAAGTCAAGATTTGTGGGGAAAAAATAGAACCATGACAGAACAGAGGAAAATCCATTCTACCTTATAATGAAGAAGAATATATTTTAAGAAATACAACCTTCTGATGAAGGAAACATTTAAATGTTTGATAGACAACATTCATATAGTGGATGAACCAAAGTACATAGTTAGAAGAGAAATTATAATGGTGCTTAAGATGAGCCTCTATGAAGTAATTCAAGAAGAAGGAACTTTTCTATAAGCAATTTGTTAGTAACTAGCCAACCAAGATGGTCAGCATGTCTGAATTAAGCTATTACATAAAGTAGCAAATATGATAATCCTGGAATCTCAGGATGTTTCTGTAATATTCTTTCACCATGATGAGGGGATACCCTGTAGCACATGAAGATACCATACCTAGTTTTCAATCACACACTTGAGATGTGTTTGACCACTTCCTGTGACATTTGAGCAGAAAAGCTAACTTGGAGGGTATCTACTTGCTTTCTCCTGGTTTCTCTGCTTATTATTAACATTTGGCCTAAGAAGAATGCCCCTAGCATTAGATTAAATGTAAAAAGTTTACCTCTTGGTTTGAATAGAGACAAACATTGCTATGTGAATACCTGCTACCAAGTATTGCTAATAAGATATTAGCATTTAAAATTTTTTCTTACTAGAAAACATTCTCTAAGCCCTGGCGGGTGTGGTTCAGTGGGTTTGCTGACCTGCGAAGCCAAAGGTCACTGGTTCGATTCCACAGCCAGGGCACATAACCAGGTTGCAAGCCAGGTCTCCAGCAAGGTCCTTGGCTGGAGGCAGGTGAGAGGCAACATTGATGTTCTCTCCCTTTCTTCCTGCCTCCCTGCCTCCCTGCCCTTCTCTCTGAAAATAATGAATAAAAATTAAAAAAGAAAAGATAAGAAAACACACTCTACCAATGAAATGTCAGATTAAATAACATATTAGACCAATATGGAAGAGCTACAGATGTCAGACAGATGTTAATAAAGAAATATTTGTAACATATTGTGTTCTCCAATTCTGTTGAAAATATATAAAATGATCCCATCCAGGGCACATAACTAGGTTGCAAGCCAGGTCTCCAGCCAGGTCCGTAGCTGGAGGCAGGTGAAAGGCAACCTTACACTGATGTCTCTCTCCCACTCTGCCTCTCTCTAAAAATAATAAATTTAAAAACTCTTTAAAGCCCTGGCTGGTGGCACAGTGGATAAGACACCAGCCTATGAAGCCAAAGGTCATTGGTTTGATTCCCCAGCCAGGTCACATAACCAGGTTGCAAGTTAGGTCTCCAGCCAGGTCCGTAGCTGGAGGCAGATGAAAGGCAACCATACACTGATGTTTCTCCTTCTCTGCTTCTCTACCTTCCTCTCCCTGGAGATAATAAATAAAATCTTTTAAATAAATAATTAGCTAATTTAAAATATATATACAAAATGAATAGTGCTTTATTTACTTCTACAGAACCTCTCCTGATGAGAAATTATTAGGAATGGCCTACTGTAAACTTTAAGGATTCAAAATGACTTGCGAACATAGAGGATTGGCTCTCTATTTCAATGTGCTGAAGTTCTGTAGGAGTCATTTCTATCAAGTTCTCTAAGTCTTGATTTAGTTGCAGACATAGTTGAATACTGTCAGAGATCATGTAGGTCAACCTCCTCATTTTACACATGAGAAAACAGATCTTAGAGGTTAAATGATTTGCCCAAGGTCACACAGTTAGTTAGTGACAAAGTAGACACTAAAACACAGGACCACTGATTCCCAATCAACCTTTTCCACTTTACTGTGATGACTTTCTAAAATAGTACCAGACCTTCAATTAACCTTCTAAATAGTTAACTTTCTTAAGGTTAGTGAGCATTTCTGCCAAGCAAGTGGAAAATTATATTGATTTAACTTGTTTCACTATTTAAGTTACCTGTGTGTTTTTTACTTTATAAAAGCAAAACACAAAACACCATAATTATCATCAACAAAAAAACTCACACCCATGGCCTAGAAAATGTTCATGTTCAATATAAAATTAAAAAATAATAGCCTAATGAACTCATAGTTGTTTTTTTCTTAGATTATAATTCTCATTCTTTTTTGTTTGTTTGTTTGTTTGTTTGTTTTGTTTTTTTGTAGAGAGAGAGGAAGGGAGAGAAGCAGAGAGGTGAAAAACACCAATGTATGGTGGCCTTTCACCTGCCTCCAGCTGGGGACCTGGCTGGAGACCTGGCTTGCAACCTGGTTATGTACCCTGACTGATAATCTAACCAACAGCCTTTGAGTACGAAGGCCAGTACCTTATCCACTGCACCACCAAACAGGGCAAACTCATAGTTTTTCAATTGTTTTATTTTTATTTGAGGTGATTTGGGTTTTATAATAATTAAATGTGGGTTTTTTTTTTTTTTTTTTTTTTGGTATTTTATAATAGTTAAATGCAACCAAGGGGTATGTTTATGTTGTAAGACCTTTCTCTACCCCTTCCACCTTCTAAACCACACGCCTTAATAATTGTCATCTACCCACAACTTCCTTTAGGTTCTTAGGCAACTTATGAAAGACCAAACAATTTGGCATAGAAAATTAAGACTTTGTTGACTTCAAGATGCCTGTCAGCTTTGTGGAACCTTGCTGGCAAAATGTCAAGCCAAGCTCAGAGGTATGAACATTCGTGGATATTACTTCTCTAATAGCATTATTATGTAATTCCTAACCCCTTCTAATTAACCTCTGTCTTTCCACCAGAGGGATAACAATAATAAATTAAATAATCATTAAGAAGGGAACATTCGAAAGATGGCGACAGAGTAGAGAGCAGTGCTGATGGTGTTCTCAAGTACCAGAGCAGCTAGAGGACAAGATAGGGAGCGCAAGATGTCTTCAGGACCCTAAGAATTGGAGCGGTCAGCATCTGGACAAAGGGGAGCACAGCCCAGAGGCAGCGGATGACAGCAGGAGAGTAGCCCACAGGTCTGGAATACAACCAGACAGCCCAAATAAAGGACACACCAAGAACAGCAAGTGGAGAAAATCTGGGAGACTGCAACATTGAAATCCACAAATCTCCTATCACAGAAGGGTGCTCAACTAAGGCAAGGAAGCAAAGCAGGTTAACCCAAGGAAAAAACAAAAAATAAATAAATAAATAAAAAGCAAGCAAGAACAGACACCCAAAATGAGGGAAAAAAGAATCAGTCCATCACCAAAAGGAAAGGAAGAATCCCCAGAAAGACCACAAAATGAAACAGAGGCACCTGAACTATCAGATAATAAATTCAAAAGAATGATAATAGAGAAGCTTAGTGAGCTCAGCCACATCAAAGAAAACTATAAACAACTCCAGGAAAACTACAAAGAACTCCAGGGAAATTACAAAGAACTCCAGAGAAGTTACAAGGAACTTACTGAGAACATTAAAATCATACAAAGTATCTTCTTAGATCACAATGGCTTGAAACTAGAAACCAATCTCAAGGGGAAAAACCAAAAATTCTCTAACTCCTGGAGACTAAATAACATGCTTTTAAGCAATGAAGGGGTCAACAATGAGATCAAAGATGAAATCAAAAACTTCCTGGAAATAAATGATAATGAACACACTACAGCCCAAAACCTATGGGATACAGCAAAGGCAGTGCTCAGGGGGGATTTTATAGCAATACAGGCCTTCCAAAAAAGGTTATAAGAAGCTTATAAAAACGACCTAACCACAAAGCTGCAAGAACTAGAGGAGCAACAACAAACAAAGCCCAGAGCAAGTAGAAGGAAGGAAATCATCAAGATCAGAGCAGAACTAAATAACTCAGAGATTCAAACTACAATTCGAAGAATCAACAGGTCCAGGAGCTGGTTCTTTGAAAAAATAAACAAAATTGACAAGCCCTTATCC
>PVIW01013998.1:0-25143 GCA_004026585.1 Noctilio leporinus | reverse complement strand
GTACAGGGAACAAGGTCAGCTTGTTGGCTATATAGGCTAATAACAAACAAACACAGCAAGGGGACATGGATCATTTATCACACAGTATTTGAAATGTTGGAAAGGAAGAGGAAAGGCCCTTCAAGGTATTATTATCATTATTATATTAACTCCAAGTTAATTATTATATTAACTCCTGGTAGCAACCCCAAGCTTGTTACTGAGGTATGAACCCCAGGTGAATAACAGGAAGTCAAAATTCTCAATGGGATTCTCTTATATCTACAGGATTTTCTGGATATTTCCAATAAACATAACACATGTGAGCACAGTTCTGGAATTCAGTCATGTCTCCTGCCTGTCACATTCTGCCCACACCCTAGCCTTAGCCTCTATGTGTTTAGGCTAATTCCTTTTTCTGTCACTTCCAGTTGACCTTTTATATACAGTGTTATTTTATATGAATTTCTTGTTTAAATCACAGTGTTCCACATTTATACAATTCTTCAACTGAATGTCAAATATTTCCAGATGCCACCTGATCATACAAACTATTAGAATGTTCTTGACTCTATTCCCTGCACTGGGTTTTATGACCTGTGTTTAGTTGCAGCCAATCTATTCTTCCTAGCTCTTTACCTTCCTCACTCAGGCTCCCAATGTCCATCCCACTTGTAAACTTCTAGTCTGTTCTCTGAGTTTATGAGTCAATTTCTATTCTGATTGTTTCTTTATTTTGTTCTTTACATTCCACATATAACTGAGATCATATGGTATTTGTGTTACTATATCTGACTTATTTTATTCAGCATAGGACCTCTAGGTCCATTCACATAGTCTTAACTGGTAAAATATCATTTTTTATAGATAAGCAAAAATGATGAGTTGATTTTCAAATCAGTTTATTTTTGTTAATGAGTAGAGTATATGTTAAGTTATTAAAGAGACATAAGACAACTTGAACTTGCTTTATGAGGTGATAAGTCACAACATGAAAAACAAAACAAAACAAGAGACTTCTGGAAATATGGCAGATGAGTAAGTGGAGCTACACCAATCTCCTCCAAAGTCCCATCTGGAATTTTTTTTTGGGGGGGAAATTCAGTTTGGAATTACCAACAGAACACCTGCTGGAAAGAGCCTTATAACTATAAACAGAAAAGAAGAGGATGCTTCATCACAATGTGACTGGTAGGAATCATGGAAACATGAGAGAGCTTGCTGGGGCCAACCAGAGGCAGCAGCCAAGGGGATGGAGCCAGGGACTCCACCTGAAAAGGTCCCCCATCTGGGGTTCCCAGCCTACAGCAACACTGCAGAGTCGAGCAGCATGCAGGTGAGAAGGGTGGAAAGCCATGAAATGTACTACCCTGAGAGAGCACTAGAGACAGAGAATTACTAAGGTGACTACAATAAAAATATATTGGCACCCACCTAACCTGGGCTCCAGCTGAAGGAGGGCAGAATGTACTGGAAACCCTTGGGGAGAGTTTGCAGTGGTGGCTTGGAGGGGAGAAGTGGGGAGGCAGCAGTGGGGATCCCAGTGCTGACTCACTGGCCACACCTCAGGCAGACTGCGCTGCACCAAGCAGCTTCCCTATGAGGGGTCCTCAGAGCTACACTCTCTGGAAGCAATCTGCCCCAACCAGTGGTGCCTAAGCCTGGTGCCTGATCACAATTATTTAATTTACATCTAAATAAACCTCTCCTGCCCTGCCCTGTTTGAGTATAGATACAATAGTTGGCATCTGAAATGGCATTTCTCACCCAGCAGAGCCTGGGCCTGGTGGCTGATTACAAACTCTCTGACTTACAGCTGGGCCAGTTAGTCACCCCTGCGCAGTGGCATGTAAGTCTGGTGGCTGATTGTGGATTCATTGGTTTGCAACTGATTTGGTCAGTCCCACCCAGAAGCACCTGGGCCTGGAGACTGATCACAGATTCATTGATTTACAATGGAAACAGTTAGTCCTGCCCAGTGTCTGGTGAGCCTGGTGGCTGATCGCAAATTCATTGGGTTAAAATTGAATTTTTCAATCTAGACAAGAGGCACCTGAGCTTGGCAGCAGATCACAGATTTATTGATTTATGTCTGAATCTGTCCCACCAAGCTGCACCTGAGCTGGCTGCTGATCACAGATTCATTGGATTAAAATTGAACCTCTCTTTCTAGCCCAGCAGGGCCTGAGTTTGTTATTGGATCACAGATTCATTGGTTGATAACTAAATCTGTCTGCACCCCAGAGTTGCATCTGAGCCTGGTGGTGGATCACAGATAGATAGGATTACAACTGAATCAAACTTTCCAGCCTAGCAATTCCCTCCCCTTGCAGCTGACCACAGTCTGATTAGATTACAATCAAACCTAAATGTGGGGAGAAAACAAATAGTCCATCACCAAAAGGAAAGGAGATCCCAGGAAGATTGCTAAATAAAACAGGAGAGCAAATTATCAGATACGGAATTCAAAATAATGATGACACAGAAGCTCAATGAGCTTGGCCAGCTCAAAGAAAACCATAAACAATTCCAGGGGAATTACAAACAACACCAAGGAAGCTACAAGGAACTTACTGACAACTACACCAGCATCAAAAAGAACATAGAAACTATCAATAAGAGCCAGGAGGAAAGGAAGAATACAATTTCTGATTTGAAGAATACAGTAGAAGGAATCAATAGTAAGTTAGAGGAAACAGATGATCGATCAGCGAACTGGAAGACAATGTAGAAAAATATTCTAAGGCCATGAAACAGAACGTAAAAAGACTGAACAAGAATGAATAGTTTTAAAAGAGCTGCAGGACAACAAGAAACACAATAATATCCATATCATAGGGATAACAGAAGGAGAAGAGAAACAAGAAATAGAAAACTTGTTAAAAAAACTAATGATAGGAAACTTTCCTAATATGACAACTGAAAACATTACTCAAGTTCAGGAAGTACAAAGGGTCCTAATGAGGATAATTTCAAACAGACCCACTCCAAGACACATCATAATTAAAATGGCAAATTTCAAAGACAAGGAGAGAATTCTAAAAGCATCAAGAGAGGAACAACAAATAACATTTAAGGGGGCTCCCATAGGTTATTAAATGATTATTCAACAGAAACAATGCAAGCCAGAAGGGAATGGCAAAAACATTTCAAGTAATGGAAAACAAAGGCCTGCAACCAAGAATAATCTACCCAGCAAGGCTCTCATTCAAAATGGGAGAAATAAGGAGTTTAACAGACAAAAGGAGGCTAAAAGAATACACCTCTATGAAAGCAGAATTGCAAGAAATGCTAAAGGGTCTGTTTTAAAAAGATGAAGAAACAGAGAGAGACAGAGAAGAACACAGATACAAAAGGGGGAAATGGCAATAAATAAATATAAATAATAACCTTAAATGTATACAGATTAATTGCACCAACCAAAAGACATGGAACAGCTGAATGGACCCACATACATGCTGTGTTCAAGAGACCCACCTCAGAAGAAAAGATTGACACAGCTTGAAAGAGAAGAGATGGAATATATATCAAGCAAATGGACATGAAAAAATGGTTGGAGTCACAATCCTTATTTCAGACAATATTTATTTTATGATGAAGGCCATAAAAAGAGACAAAGAAGGATATTTCGTAATACTTAAGGGAACAATCCACCAAGAATATATAACTCTGGTAAACATATATGTACCCAAGTAGGAAATTGCAAATATATAAGGGAAATCTTGGAGGGCTTCAAGAAGGATCAGGAAAACGGCCCTGGCTGGTAGAACAGTAGATAAGGTGCCAGCCTGTGAACCCAAAGGTTCCAGGTTCGATTCCCAGCCAGGGCAACATAACTAGGTTGCAAGCCAGGTCTCCAGTCAGGTCTGTGGCTGGAGGCAGGTGAAAAGCAACCATACATTTGATGTCTCTCTGCCTCTCTCTCTTCCCCTCTTTCTAAAAATAATAAAATAAAATATTTTTTAAAAGAAGGATCAGGAAAGCAACACACTAATAAAAGGGGATTTTAATACCCCATTATCAACAATGGACAGATCTTCCAAACAAACAAACAAACAAACAAACACCAAGTGAACAACACTCTAGATGAAATGGTCTTAACTGGTATATACAAAATGTTTCACCTCAAAAAAGCAAAATACACATCATTTTCAAATGCACATGGAACTTTCTCAAAGATAAGCCATATGGTAGGTCACAAGGCAAGCCATCCATAAAACAGGGAAACTGAAATCATACCAAACATCTTCTCAGATCTCAATGGCTTGAAACTAGAAACCAATCTCAAGGGGAAAAACGCCATAAACACTAATTCATGGAGACTGAATAACATGCTATTAAGTAAGGAATGGGTAAACAATGAGATCAAAGATGAAATTAAAAAGTTCCTGAAAACAAATGACAATCAATACACAACAGCCCAAAACCTATGAGACACGGCAAAGGCAGTCCTCAAAGGGAAATTCACAGCAATACAAGCCTACCTAAAAAGTTTAAAAGAAGCTTATACAAACAACCTAACCATAAGGCAGCAAGAACTAAATTTATCCTCCCTGACTGGTGGCACAGAGGATAAGGCTCTGGCCTGTGAATCCAAAGATCACTGGATCAATTCCCAGCCAGGGCAACATAATGAGATTGCAAGCCAGGCCTCCAGCCAGAGTTGTAGCTGGAGGCAGGTGAATAGTAACTGTACATTGATGTTTCTCTCTCTCTCTGCCTCTCTCCCTGTCCCTCTCTCTGAAAATAATACATAAAATATTTTTACAAAAAGCTGCAAGAATTAGAACAACTACAAACAAAGCCCAGAAGAAGTAGAAGGAAGGAAATAATCAAGATCAGAGAAGAATTAAGTGACTTAGAGACTAAAATTTCAACTCAAAAAATCAATAAATCTAGGAGATCATTCTATGAAAAAATTAACAAAATTGACAGGCCTTTAACCAAACTTATCAAGAAGAAAAGAAAGAGAACCCAAGTAAAATCTGAAATGGCAGAGGAGAAATTACAACTGATAATTCAGAAATACAAATGATTGTAAGAAATTACTACAAACAACTATATGAAAAGAAATATGACAACCTGGGTGAAATGGACAAACTTCTAGAAATGTATAACCTACCAAAACTGAATCCAGAAGAAACAGACATCCTGAATAGATTGAAATCAATTAGATAAATTGAAGCAGTAATCAAAAAGCTCCCAAAGCACAAGTATCCTGGATCGGATGGCTACACGGGTGAATTTTACCAAGCATTTAGAGAAGAATTAACTCCTATCCTTCTCAACCTATTCCAAAAAATCCAAGAGGAGGGTGGACTTGCAAGCTTTTTCTATGAGGCCAATATAATTTTAATCCCAAAACCAGGTCAAGACAAAACTATGAAAGAAAGCTACAGGCCAATATCTCTGATGAACATAGATGCTAAGATTCTCAACAAAATATTGGCCAACCGGATCTAGCAATACATTAAAAAGATCATACACCATGATCAAGTGTGTTTTATCCCAGGGATGTGAGGATGGTACAACAGTTGCAAATCAATTAACATAATACACCATATAAACAAAATGAAAGACAAAAGCCATATGATTGTATCAATAGATGCTGAAAAAGCACTTGGTAAAGTATAGCAACCATTTGTGATAAAAAAAAAAAAACCCTCAGCAAAATGGGAGTACAGGGAGCATCCCTCAACATAATAAAGGCCATATATGAGAAACCTGAAGCCAACATCATACTCAGTGGGCAAAAACTAAAAGCTTTCCTCCTAAGATCAGGAACAAGACAAGGCTGTCCACTCTCTCCACTTACATTCAACATTGTTTTAGAAGTTGTAGCCATAGCTATCAGAGAGAAAAAAACAACAAATTATTCATTTTGGAAAGGAGGAAGTAAAACTGCCATTACGTGCAGATGACATGATAGTGTATATACAAAACCTGATAGACTTCACCAAAAACCTACATGACCTAATAAGTAAGTGTAGCCAAATAGCTGGATATCAAGTCAATATCCAGAAATTAAAAGCATTGTTGTATACCAATAATGAAATATCAGAGATAGAAGCTAAAAAATTCCATTTACCACAGCAACAACAACAAAAAAATAAAGTACTTAGGAATAAACTTAACCAAGGAGGAAAGAGATCTGTACTCAGAAAACTACAGAACATTAAAGAAAGGAAAGAAAGAAAATACAAATAAATGGAAGCATATGCCTGTTCATGGGTGGGAAGAATTAACATCATTGAAATTTCCATACTCCCCAAAGAAATCTATAGATTCAGTACCTTCCCAGTTAAAATACCAATCACATATTTCACATATAAAGAGAAAATATTTCAAAATATATATGGAACCTAAAATGACCACAAAAAGCTACAGTAATCAAGACAGTCTGGTACTGGAAGAAGAATAGATATATAAATCACTGGAACCGAATAGAACACCCAGAAGTAAACACAGGACTCTAGGTCAATTAATATTTGACAAAGGGAGAAGTAACATAAAATGGAGTAAAAACAGTCTCTTCCATAAGTCGTGTTGGGAGAACTTGAAAGGAATGTGCGAAAAATAAACAAATAAAACTAGACCACCAACTTCCGCCACACACCAGAATAAACTCAAGATGGAAAAAGGACTTAAACATAAGCAGTGCCACCATAAAGGTCCTGGAGAAAAAGATAGGCAGGAAAATTTTAGATATCCTATGCAGAAATATGTTTACTGATACTTCACCAAGGTAAATTAAAACAAAAACAAAAACAAGCAATTAGGACTATATCAAACTGAAAAGTTCCTGTTCAGCTAAACAAACCACCAGCAAAATTAAAAGGGAACCAACTGTATGGGAAAACATAATTGCCAATGATACCTCAGACAAGGGTTTGATATCAAAAATATATCAGCAACTTATGTAACTCAACACCAGGGAGACAGACAGTACAATTGAAAAGTGGGCAAAGGACCTGAACAGACAGCTCTCTGAGGAAGGCATACAAAGGGCACAAAGATATATGAAAGAATGTTCAACATAACTAGCCATCCCAGAGATGCCAATTAAAACCACAATAAGATACCACCTCACACCTGTCAGAATGGCAATCATTACCAACAACAAATGTTGGCAAGGATGTGGGGAAAAGGGAACCCTGGTGCACTGTTGGTGGAAATGAAGTCTGGTTCAGCCACTAGGGAAAACAGTATGGAGTTTCCTCAAAAAACTAAAAAATGTGTGGTTTCCTTAAAAAACTAAAAATGGAACTGCCTTTTGATCCAGCAATTCCACTACTTGAACTATACCCAAAGAATCCTGAAACACCAATTCATAAGAACCTATGTATCCCTATGTTTATACCAGCACTATTTACAACAGCCAAGTGCTGGAAGCAGTCTACATGCCCATTAGTGGATGATTGGATCAAAAAACTTTGGTACATTTACACAATGGAGTACTACACAGCAGAAGGAAAGAAGGAACTCCTACCCTTTGCAACAACATGGATAGAATTAGAAAGTATTATGCTTAGTGAAATAAGCCAGTCAGTGAAGGACAAATACCATATGATCTCACCCATTACAGGACAATAATGAACAAAACAAACAACAAGCAAACCAGAACCAGATATATGAATACAGTGAATAGGCCTTTAGTATGCAGGGGTAAGTGGGGTGGGGGAGGGGGAAGGAAGAGGCAAAGAAGGGGAGAAGTTTAGACAAGAACCTCGTATAAAGTAACCATGGACATGGACAACAGGTAGGATTTACTTTGGAGGGGATGGGTGGGTAGGTAGGGTGACAGAGGGGATCAAAAAGGGGATGGGTGTAATACAACAACAATAAAGTTAAATTAAAAAGAAAGAAAAAAAAAGAAAAAGAAAAATGGGCGTTTTCACTGAACCCTCATGCCACCAGCCATGGCATCTGTCCAGACTCCAAAGCTACACGTGGGAACTGGACATACCCTGGGACAGGGCTGCCTTACCATGCTGCATGGGACTACACAAGTTCCATCAGAACTTGCTTTGACCCTCTTTCTCATTCTTCATCAAAACTCCTCAGAACTCATTGCAAGGCTATGTTTTTAGAAGGAAGCTGGCCAGACATTTGAGATCCTGGAGGGTTGGTTTGCCAGAGCAATGCCCAATTGGCCCAGCAAAACCCTGCTTTTCAAGCAAGCCTGGATCTCCTTCTGGGATCACAATGGGCAGTAAAAGAAAACAGGGTGTTTGGAGATGAAGAGCTCATGAAAGACAGCATCTCCTCTTTCTGGACAATAATCAGACCTTAAAGTGAATCAGGAAAAAATGATAGTTGTATGGATGAGGGCATTGGGTCTACCATTTCAAAACACAACTTTCTGCCTTACAGGTATCCACTCTTTGACCAGTCCCCTGGCTCTCACCACCTCCGACACACAGCAGGGATGGTTGTGGTCAGTGTGGTCAGTGCCAGGAGTGGCATGAGTGACTATGTTGCCAACCACTGTCAGAGCCTTCATTCCTGTTGGGTCTGTGGGACACCTGATGAGGGATTACAGGCCATGCTGCTGCAGCTCCTCCTGTGGTTCTGCTGGAGATAGTTCAGGTGTGAGGAGCTGTCTGCAGGTAAAGGTCCCCAGCCATTCCCAAGGGTGCTCCATCAGGAACACACCAGGGCCTGCGGGGCCTGGTTCTCCATGGGCATGGCTGCAGATGCTGCTCTGAACTCCTCTAGGTGTCACCCTCAACCTGTGGACTGGAGGAGCCCAGGTCCTTTAGGCCACAGTTCAGATTTCCCCAAGGACCAGCAGTAGACAGTGGCCCCACACCAATTAACTGCACTTCAGTGGCCCTTAGATGTGCAGAGAATGGTGATGTGCTGCTCCAGCCATGGATGCAACCACGTGGAAGGACAGCACATGTGTTCTCAAGCACAGAAGGTAAGGCACAAGCCTGAGAACAGTGGGCTGAGGACACAGCTAGCTGGAGCTACAACCAAAAGTTTCAGAAGAGGCACAGCTCTCTACCATGTGTGGAATAGTGTCTCCAAACAAAATCTCTCCCCTAAGATGTGCTATGTGCAGGGGTCATCTGTCCTGAGCCACCCCTCTGTGCTGAGTAGCACCAGGGATCCATTTAGAAGGAAGGGCATCCATCCACCCTCCTGGGCCATTGGGTGTTGAGCTGCTCCAGCCCTGACCCTGCAGAGATTCTGCAGCATCTCCCTGTGCTCAGTGCATGGCATCCTCATCTGCAATTGAGACCCAAACCCAGGCCTGTTTCCTGGGGGTCCCTCATAGCTGAGGACACTCAACCATGTTCCCTCCTTCCTCCAGGCTAACTCAGCAGTCTCTAGTTGGGGACCAGGTGTTGTGTGTCTGACTCACAAGCACCTGGGATATGACCCCTAGAACATGGGGACCCCTGCCTTTGTCCTTGTAGTCTACAGCACTGGTGGCAAACACAATGCCCACCTTGTTTTATCTGGCCTGGTACCTTTGGCCCAGCTTTTTGTTTCTACCAAGCTTAACTGTTAAGGAGTAGTTACATTTATAACCCTAAAATTACATTCAGCTTTTGGAAGGTAACCGCAAGGCTAATCAATAATACTCAAACACAGGGGCCTGCCTGTGCGCACCCTTATCTCTGCCTCTGCTTTGCATCCAATTTGTCCATGGACACTGCTCTGCAGAACCAGGGCTATGCTCAGGCAGGCTGTGCATATCCAGGTGTGGCTTCCTGTTTAAGTGGGGCCATGCATTGGGGGCTGCTGAGCCTGCTGCATCTAGCTGATAAGGGGAATGCCGGTCCTTTTCCGCATCTTCTTTCCTGTGTTTGGTCCTCCATGGGGTCAGTCTGGGAGACTTGATGGTGCACAGAATTGTACAGAGATATGTGGGGTGGTTTACCCTGTAGTTTTTTGTTTTGTTTTGTTTTGTTTTGTTTTGTTTTGTTCGCAGGTGTCCTGTCCCAGGTGCATCTGTAAGATTCAAGCTCCAAGGTGGTATAGCTCTGTCAGACTTTCTCCTTCATCTGTGCCATCTTGGGGGATTGTGTCTCCCAAAAAGTGCTACCGGGAAATGCATCAGATGCCCCCTGGGGGAGGTTTCCAGTGGCTGGGAAAGAAACACTACAGATCCAAGTAGTAAAGTGCTTTTGCACCATCTCTTCAAAGCCAGTTAGTCAGTGACCAAGAGACATTCTGGATCAGTTCTCCCAACAGTTTAGTTCTGTGAGCACTGAAGACATGGGTATGGATGCTGAGGACACGGGAAAACAAATTGGACACCAGAGGGTACTCAGGGCAAAAGGAGGCCCAGGATAACAGAGAGAGCTCAGGAACCAAGGGCATATCTGGAAACAAAGAGTTGCTCAGGGCATCAAGGGCCTATCTGATAGCAGGGGTGTAATGATTTGGGTCATGTGACAATTAATTTAGGGGACCATCTGATAGGCAATGTGTGTCCTCACATTATCTGGATTTTCCATAATTATTGTTTTAATCTGTGGACCAAGTGAAGCAGATCACCCTCACAAATATGGAGGCCCTTGCCTGACCATTGCAGGCCAGCAGAGGACCAATGTGACTCATGCCTGATGGATTTGAAACTGGAGCGTCCACATGAGCTTTGGTCTATCCTCCAGCACCCATGGCACAAGGGCTTCTCCTGTGTCTCAGGCCTGTATCCTTGAACAGAAATGAACCATGAGATTCCTGTGGTTCCCTCACATTACCCTTACTCCTCAATTCGCCTCAACCTCCTTTCTGTCACAATCTCTTACTTTCTTAGAGCCACAGCACAAGGGCTGGATATGTGCCCCTGTACCAGGAACTCCAACATGAGACAGGTGTGACTCGGAGGTGGACCAGGACCTTATCCTGTGGCTCCATCAGCCCTGCCTCCATCATTCAGGCTTTGTCTCCACTTCCTCCTTTCTCCTTGTCCTGCTGTTTACAGAATGGACAGAAGACCATGACAGAGGACAACAAGCCCACTATGGAAATTATTAGTGCTTTTGCTAACTCAGCACAGCCTCTGTCACGGCTGCTTCATGTCAATTTCATGTGACCACATGTTGCCTTCTTTCACCTGAGTTTGCTGTCCATATTCTCTGTGTTGAGTGTTCTCCTTCCTGATCAGGAAAACAGAAAGAATAACTTTTTTACAGAAGTTGGATTCTTGTGAGATGGAAGAGTGGAGGAGGAAACCCAAAAGTGAGATGTGCTCCATCTTCACCACAAATTATAATCCCAAATAAAAAAGGGAAAGTTGACAGATGCAAGAACACAGATGAGCCTTGGAAGCACAGTGCCCAGGGAAAAACATCACTCTCAGAATCTCAGAAGCTGTTTGCCTCTGTGAGATGGAGTGGTTAAGGCCATGGGCACAGAGCAGAAAGGGGTAGCCTGGACAGGATTTGGATGGTGACAACAGTTGCACAAGGGTCACTTGCTCAGTTTAGGTGAGAGTGGGGATACTGCCCATGTGCTGGGAACAGGGGAGAAGGGAGGCCTGGAATCATTACCAGAAAAGCTCTGTGCGTGTGTGTGTGTGTGTGTGTGTGTGTGAAAGAGAGAGAGAGAGAGAGAGAGAGAGAGAGAGAGCACTTGTGATTTATTGAGCAATAATATTAACACCACACACAGAGATACACTGATGGTACAAGCGAGTTGAGGAACCTAAATAGAGCATAGTCCCCCAAAGCAACCAAGAGGTTATAAACTTAGGAATGTCAGCTGAGTCAGTGCATCTGGCCACTCCAGGGAAGGGGCTCTCTGAAGAGTCACAGTGGTTAATAAGGCCAGTTCTCTGTATCATGAGATACCTAAACACATGCTGACCTTAAGGGATCACCCTGAAGTCAGTTTGCAACCTTTAATTCTGCACTCAGAAGTTCCCTGTGAGTGCATTCCTCTGCAGGGCACGTGTTGGACAAAAGGGCTGTGAGGGACCAATGATCTCAAGATTGCAGTCCCAAGAGCAGGTGGAGAGGGAGATAGATAGAGTTATCTACTGAGGGGTAGAGATATCTTCCTCTTTTCATTAAAAATAAATGCTAAGTGTTGGACATGACATGACTGTAAATATCTTATTGTATGAGGTGAATAATCAAACACAGGTATTTCCATGTTTTTAAATACATTAATGTTACAATGGAAACAGTGGTGGCATATTTCAATTTATTTAGTGCTATATTTTGGAGACACAATTGGAAAACCTCAAGGTGGGTTTTTAATGAGGATCATGTCCTGTGAGGGATCCATCCTCAGGGGGAGGAGCTGTATCTGCGCAGAGCTCAGGGCCCTGGCAGGGGACACTATCCTAAAGCATGAATTAGAACTTGGAGTCTCAGACTCCCTCTGAGCATGGTCCCGGTGTCCTCTACCTTCTCTCAGGTGAAGTCAAACATTTGGCTGTGAAGTACTCTGCCTCATGAATATGCAAATGAGAAGAGGTAGACTGGGTTAAATGTGGGTCTGTCTGTGCCCTGAGAGTATCACCCACAGCCACACCCTCCTCCACAGAGACAGCCCCTCACCATGGACTGGAGCTGGAGAGTCATTACCGGTGGCAATGGCTACGGGTAAGGGGCTCCTCAGTCCCTGGATTGAAGAGGGACCAGGGAAGTCAAGGGCAATATCCACCCAATTCTGTCTCCTCTCCTCAGGAGTCCACGCCCAGGTGCAGCTGGTGCAGTCTGGGACTGAGGTGAGGAAGCCTGGAGCCTCAGTGAAGGTCTCCTGCAAGGCGTCTGGATACACCTTCACCAGCTACTGGATTAACTGGGTGCGACAGGTGCCAGGACAAGGGCTTGAGTGGATAGGGCAGGTTTACCCAAACAATGGTAACACACACTACGCACAGAAGTTCCAGGGAAGAATAACAGTTATCGCAGACAAGTGCAGGAGCACAGCCTACATGGAGCTGAGCAGCCTGAGAGCCGAGGAGACGGCGGGCCGAATATCGCTGCGAGGCATACAGTGAGGGGAGTCAGCCTGAGCCCAGACACAAACCTCCCTGCAGGAGGAGTTGTAACCACCAGGGGGCGGTCAAGAACTCTGAAATAGGAACTCTCCCTGGAACAGGTGCTGTGGAGGTTTGGGCTGGTTTCCTGTGCGGTTTTCTCTTCATATAACAATTTAATCAGGCAATAGAACAAAGACCCCAGTGATGATAGTCTCTGACTGGGGGTTCTCCTCACAGCCTCAATTGTAGATGACACCACACAAAGGCAGGTGTGGAGAGGACAGCTTGGAGAGGATTTCAGTTTGACCACAAACACAGACACCAAGGGGAGTTGGAGCACATAGTTGAAATCTCAGGGAGGAACAGGAAAGGCCCTTCAAAAATAAAGATGTGCTCATATACTTGGTTCTGTTTTGCTTGTGTGGTGGTCAGGGGGAACGGGGTTGGGGGGAGGGGGGAAGCAGAGGCAAAGAAGGGGAACAGCTTAGACAAGAACCTAGTATAAAGGAACCATGGACATGGACAACAGGTGGGATTGACTTTGGGGGGAATGGGTGGCTGGGGAGGGGGACAGAGGGGAGCAAAAAGGGGATGGATGTAATACAACAACAATAAAATTAAAAAAAAAAAGAATAAACTATTTCTTTCAACTGACAAAAATATTTATTAAAAATAAATAAATAAATGAAGATGTGCTTTGGTAGAGCCTGGAAAGTAAACTGCCTCAGCAGTTTTATTTATTGATGTGGTGGGGGAGGGTAATTCTTCTTACAAGGGATTTTCTGGTTTCTGTTTCCCAGCAACATCTAAAGAGGAGACACCACATTTCTTATATTTTTCAGGTAGGGCACATGGAGAAAGGTAGGAGGAAGTCTTCATTTGTCAGCAAATTTAAAATGTTAGAATCTTCCTACTTATGATAATGATGATGATAGAGTTATACAGGGGTCTTGGCCCCATGTATTAGGTGAAATCTAATGTGAAGGCCCTATCCACAGTCTTCACATATTTGAAACTTTGGCTCAGATTTCTTCTCTCACAGATGAGGTGCTTCTCCAAGACCTTAGAACCATCGTTTTAAAGAGCCTTTTTAAACTAAACATCCTATCAGATGGAATAATTCCATAGATGTAAACCTAAACCTGAAGATGAGTTCCATAGAGTTTCTCTGCAGCATTTGCTTTTAAAACATTTGATACATTTCTTTCCAATGAGGTTCAATAGCAAGTTTTCTTTCATGTTTGCCACAACTGATATTCTCTTTTTGGAGACCACAGAGCCTATGTTAATGGTGGACTAGAAAGGTACCTTTAACCAGTGGGTGAAAGGAGGGGTATAAAAGATGGAACATTTTCATCCTATTTCCTGTCTGAACACAGCAGAGAAGAGGACAGTTGTAAGTGAAAGTTGCATGATTCTTCCATTCCCATGTCACAGGAATGACTGATGTATCTGGGTGGGGAGATTGATGAACCACCAGTGCAAGTGGAAGGAGCCATGGACATGGCAGCCTGAGATTTCTGAAACTTTAAATGCTTGTTATTTAACTGGTGCTGTTCCTGATCAGGGCCCATGCCTGTGTTGTAGGCCAGCCCCTCAATTGGGGACATGCAAGAGGCAACCAATTGATATTTCTCTCTCACATCACTATTTCCCTCTCTTTTTCCTTCCCTTACCCCTCTCTAAAAATAAGTAAATAAAATATTTGTTAAATAAAAAATTAAAAAATAAAAATGTTCTTTTAAATCTCTGCAGTGATTGTGAATGGTGATGACTGTGAGGTGTGTGATTCATGGCTGTACAGTATATGCCGGTGTGTGACAATTCTATGTGGTGATCATATCAGTCACTGCATGTGCAGGGGTAAGAAACGCAAATACCAGTGACTTTTGTCAGGGAATGACTTCCAGGCTTCAGGGAAACCCAAGCACAATGAATACAGCATACTCACACCCCAAGGACTGTGGGGCTGCATTAAACAATCTAAGTGCTTCCAAGGGGCCTTGAGGTCTGGTCCTGGGTCAAGACTCACCTTCACAGTTGGTCCAGGATGTGAAGTTTCTGATAGCACATGAGAAGGAAACAACCCCAGCTGTCTTTGGGAGATTAACATCAGGATTGACTGAAGATAATACCAGGATATGTATCCCATGTATTCAGCTTCATAGGGAAATAAACCAAGATTTGTATTAAGTTATCTGATGGCAAAAAGCAGCTCTCTTGAGACATCAAATACCTGAGTGAGCTAGACAGATACAACATGTTTATTTTTTTTTTAATTTTTATTGTTGTTGTATTACAGTCATCCCCTTTTTGCTTCCCTCTGTCCCCCTCCCCACCCACCCATTCCCCCCAAAGTCAATCCCACCTGTTGTCCATGTCCATGGAACATGCTCCTTTTTGTTTGTTTGTTTGTTTTTTGCTTAAAATCATAGGCTAAACATTAATATTTTATAATAACTGCTTAGGATTCCTCTGTAGTTTTATCCTTTGCAGGTTCATATGTAAGACTATCTCAAGTTAAGGCTGTTGTTTTGACTTATTTATTCATTCTGTTATTACAGCTCATCCTTAGCTTGCATACTGCACATTTTGTATTGACTTCTACCCTAACATTATGCAGTTTCCAAGTGGACAAGTGCTTGCAGACTTTCTTAAATTGTTCATGTGGTGGTTTTCCAGGAGATTTGACAGCCCACTGGGCTTGCAAAGAACCCCAAATCATATGATGCTCTCCAGGCCTCTGTTACTTTTCAGCTCTCCTCTTGATTGAGAAACCATGGGAACTGCCGTACCTTCCAAAATCTTGTGCTGAGTTAACTCAGATGGAGGAATGGGTGCTGGTGGAAAGTGCTGTTATTATACTACATGCTGGTTACCCACCTTCAGATTTAATATTGACCTGTGATCCACCAACAAATAATATCAAGTTCAGAAACTCCATAAGAGTTTCTAAGAAATTGAAGGTTTGTATAGAATTTTCTCTAATAAAGGGAATACAATGGAGTGCCCAGTCATGGGATTTATTCACTACACCTATCTGTTGGAGATGCACAACATAGGTGTGTGGACCTACCAGAAACCTAGAACATGGGCAAATGCTCAAGCAAGAGATTTCATTTTTATCAGTGACTCTAAATATTATATGGCTACTTCAGGAAATAAGAAGGCAAGTGGAACTGAGTAAACAATGAGGGAACTTACAACTTTAGGGAAAAATAATGCTCCTGAATGTGTCAGCTGAGACATTGTTAATTCACCATTAATGTGAATTGATCTCTGTGCATGGATTCCTTTTTCCCATCTGCATATTGATACATTCAGTGCATTGGGTTCAAAATCAGTGTATGTCCATTCTGTGTGGCCATGGTGACAGCACCCTCATGGGTCTCAGGTGGACATGAATAGGGATGGTGAGAGAAACAGATGGTTCTTCTGAAATTAACTACTGTTGAACCAGGAGTCCCCAGCATATATCCTCTACTAATCCATGATTATAGTAACATCTCATGTCCACATAGACACCAATCCTGAGGGTTAGCTTAAGGTTGAAGCACCAAAGATGGACCATTTAATATAAACTTACATCCACTGTCTCCTCTAATGGTAGGCTCTTTGACTTATTTATTCATTCTGTAATCAATGGATATAAAAAAAATGTCCTCTGTGTAAATAAGACTGTAATTATATATGTTGTTTTATATTTATGATTGGCTACAAGATTTTTCATAATAAAACTTCAATAATTTTAATATTGTTATACAACAATCTCTATCTCCATGTTCACCTACATAGATCTGGTCATGACTGAGTTTCTTCTGTGTCCACAATATTTAAATCTGGTTTCAACACAGACTCTATAGAATAAAAACAAAAATGTAATGAGGCAGCTGCACATTCAGCACCAAATTTCACTGAAAAAAAAAAAAAAATGACCTGGGAGCACTGTCTGCTTCTCTGTAGAGTTCATGCTTCTATTTCCCAATGTTCCACAAAGATGTTCCACCTCCTCCAACACTGGGTCCATGTGCTCCAGGGTCACATTGTGTCCTTAGTTCATACTCTGTCACTTTGTAAGATAAGTAAAGAGACAGAACTTCCTGCTTCTTAAAAATGAGCCTCATGCACTTTCAGTTCTTCCTCTTGTCATGAGGGTTGAATTCTCTTTGTGTGTTCATATCTATTGACTTGCCGAGGCATCTCTCATTTTAAATATATCTGTTTTTATGAAAACTTACTCTTTTAGGTCATGCACCCATCTTCTGGGGCAGTTGGTTCAGTGTGGAGGGCATAGGCTCAGATATATGGAGTAATTCTTTTTTTATTCATTATTTTTTTTACAGAGAAGAGCAGGGAGGGAGAAAGAAAGGGAGAAAAACATCAGTGTATGGTTGCCTTTCATCTGCCTCCAGCTACGGACCTGACTGGAGACCTGGCTGGGGACCTGGTTATGTACTCTGTCTTTTGGTTTTGCAGGCTGGCATCTATACACTGAGCCACCAAACAGGGCTTGGAGTAATTCTTAACAGACATGAATCCTTGCTCAAGTCACCCAGTGGGACCATGTCATTCACATCACCAATCAAGCACAGAGCTCCCTATATAATAGGACAACATACAAATAAGATCTCTCAGCTCAGGGAAAACCAACCAGCCCCAATTCCACAGCTCTGGGCCAGGAGCCCAGTGTGCGATTCCCAGGTATGCCCAGTGCCTGGAAAGAATAGGACAGAGACCATATACCACAGACTTTGAGCTCAGTTTTGTTTTCCTTGTTCTATTTTAAGGGGTAGTTTATGGAGAACAAGAGAATTTGAGTATGTAAATGGATATGACAGATATTTATTAGTGGATGACAGTTCCCTGACCTGATGTCTTGGTCTCTGAGACTTTCTTGCATGACCTCTGGATTTCCTGTCAGTAGCAACTGGGTGAGCTAAGTCACCCAGGCTCCAGGGAGGAGCTGGAATGGAGTGGTGGAGTAAATTCTGATGGAAGTACTCAGAACTATGGCAACTCAGTGAAGGGCTAATTCACATCTCAAACACATAAATCCAGGATTACATTCTACCTGCAAATGACTAGCATGGGAGCCAGGGACACAGCCAAGTGTTACTGTGTGAGACACAAAATGAAGGGAAGTCAGCATGCCCCCAGATATAAAGCTACATGCAGGAGAGCTTGGGCCACAAGGTCTCTGAACACAGGACAATCTCAGGAGCAGGCACAGTTAGAGGTTTGTGCTGGTTTCCTATCTGGTGTCATCTGCCTGTAAAAGTTTTTCTCAGGGAACCTCACTGGATCCCTGATTCTGTGATCCCTTCTGAAGTCTCTGAGTTAGAAAACTGTGTTTTAAAGAAAGGCTACATTCTTATGTGAACATAAGGTAGAGTCTCTTTCAGATTCTCTTATGTTCAGTTCCAATAAATCATCAAATCTCCTGACCCACGTGTGATAAATTAATCCAGAAGCTGTGTTGGACATGATAGTATAGCCCAGTCCCACACAGCTCAGTGTCCAAGCCAGGTAACAGCACAACAAGGACATCCTACACAGCTGGCAACTGAGGCATTAAACCCAAAGCCAGATGATAAGAACATCCTGTGGTGACAGTCATAGTCATGTCATCATGTTCATAGCACCAAGAGTAGATGGCACACACAGAATCAGAGGGACCCATGACAGTTTATTTTGGTTGTTGAGGCTGACAGCACACACACATATGTACACATACACACACACACACACACACACACACACACACACACCCGAAGGTGAAGTGGAAGGTTTATCAGGAACATGGTTAAAACATCTCTGGGAAGAACAGAAGAGTCAGACGTACTTTAAAATGAGAAAAGTAGAATGACTCAAAGTGTTTAATTTGCCCAGGTAATGGGGGAGGGCAAAGGATTGTGTGGTTCCCATCTTTCTATGACTTGAAAGAGGAGGTCAAGTTTTCTTATCTCCTTTATGGAAAAGGGGATGGAAGGAACCTGAATTTGTCATCAGCAAAACATAAAATAAATTAGAATATGCCTACATAAACCACCTAACAACTATAAAGATCAATAGTGGAAATAATCATTATGTGGAAACAACAAACAGGTTAATAGAAAAGGAGAATAATTATTATTATAAGTAACCAAATGATGATGGCGGTAGTGGTGGTGGCAGAGGTGGTGATGATGATAGAAATGAATAGGTGTCTTGGTTCAATGTCTTAGATGAAACATGTTTTATTTCCAAGTTCATCGGCTTTTTGGAAGTCCTTGGGTCCACTTTTAGGTGGGACATTGTGAATTCAATCACCCAATTACATTTAAAGGGGAGAAAACCTGCTTTGTTTTCAGATAAAGGACCATGGTATGTGGGAAACTATCAAGTACACAGAAAATGAAGTGAATTATAATTAGTAAATTAATGATGATGGTGATGAAGGTGATGATCATGATGATCATGAAATGATCATGATAGCAGCAGACTGAGTCAGGGGTCTTTATACAATGAATCTATGGCTCCTCATCATACAGAGTGTCCATCACCAGGGATCCTCCATTCAGAGGTGTCCTCTTTCCTGTAAATGTTGAGAGCTTTGACAAATGAAGCCCCAATAAAATGGGCAGCTGATGTGGGTCATGCTGTAACCAGATAAGTAATGACCTCAAAAGTGTGCAACACCTAATTCCCAGGACCTGTGATTTTGTTACAAAATACATCAGAGACACTGAACATGTGAGTGTGGGTAACAACAAATCCTCTTATCTCCAATTTGCAGTGATATGTTTTTTTTCCCTTGATATGTAACTGCATAATCTTAAACATTTCTATTTTAGCATACTCATGTTTGTAATTATTTATGTATTATCTAAATGAGATAAGCTGTCTCTTTCATGTACTTACTGTCATCTAGGTCCTAAATAGAAGGATCTTTAAACCCATATTAAAATAACATCCTGTTCATGACAGTCAGGCATATTTGTGTCATGTGACACATTATGTGCCCAGAATTCTCCCCTTAAAAAGCTTCAAGGACACTTCAAGATTTGTGTGTGATTTTTCTAGCAGCAATGCACTCCTGGTACCAGACAGAGACTGTTTCAGTATGGCTGCTTTAAGCAATGAACATGGAAAATGCAAGCTGACCAATTTCTGAGTATATTTTTAAAAGCCCAATAAAAGGTCTATTATCATGTTGATAACTAAGACTTTGTTAAAATTATATAAATCTGTCCCAAAAATCTATTAAGCCAATAATTTGACAAATATAAACATGAAAATATATTTTTGAGTCATGAATCTGATGGTAAAAAAGTGTTTATTACACATTAGGGACATCCTATATTGTGGAGGGAGTCCAGAACTCTCTGACCACAGTGATCAACCCCAGAAACAGTGCACAGTGAGGTTGAAGGTGAGGGTTTCCTGTCAGGGTGGAAGTTCTCTCTCTTGTTACCACATCTGTGCTAGAAACTTTCTCCATTTTCCTCCCTCTGAATCCCAACATCCTTGACAGCACTGTACTAAGAAAACAGGTCAGTTATTCCACTGTCATAATAATTTCAATGTATGAAAGATGATCAGAAGTAACACATGAATGATTTGTTTAGGAACTCTGCCACATGCCATGGGCATGCACAGGGGAAAAGATTGCACAGGGAGCTGTAGCCACAATAAAATCTTCCAAAATAATAAATCATAACTGTCTCTGCAGCCTCTACTTGGGGTGCAGTTCCTCAGATAGAAATCATGTAATAAATAATGAAAATGTGATGCTGAAACTGGATTTCTTTGTTAATTTTTTTGTTCCTACATAGACATTATTTGCTTATAAAATAACAGGTATTAAAAAATTGGAAATTGTAGACAACTTTAGGTGTTGTTACAGAAACTGAACAAGTGCTAATCCCTTAAAAATCTGTTTGAAAGATGTACAAGGATTTTAAAATATCACTGACTCATCTAGACCATCATTTCTTTATTTTTTAATATTTTATTATTTTTAGAGAGAAGGGCAGGGAGGGAGGAAGAAAGGGAGAGAAACATCAATATTTGGTTGCCTTTTACCTGCCTCCAGCTATGGGCCTGGCTGGAGACCTGGTTGGAGACCTGGTTATGTGACCTGGCTGGAGAATCAAACCAGCAACATTTGGGTTTGCAGGCTGGTGCCTTATCCACTGTGCCACCAGCCATGGCTGCACTATTTCTTTATAATGATTTTTATTTATATACTTTTAGAGATAGGGTAAATGAGGGAGAGAGAGGATGAGAGAAATAATGCATGAAAAATAACATGAATTGGTTGCATCTTATACACCCACAACAGAGGTCCTGGCCCAAAATCCAGACATGTGCTCTCACTGGGAATCAAACTGGGACCTTTTGGTTTGCAGGCCAGAACTCAGCAAACTGAGCCACAGTAGCCAGGGTGACCACTATTTGTTCTTATGCTCAGAAGCATGAGGCTGTCCTTTAATCTAATTCCTGGGTGTCTCCTAAACCAGGTGATATCCTATCCCTACTTACTGGTGAGTCTGTTCACAAGAATAGACACCCTCCCAGAGGTCCTAGAGTAACCAGGGTGCCTGAATTAAGTCCCTCTTCACTTATAAGGAAAAAAAAAAAAAAACTACAAATTTATCAACCAGTTCCAGGGAAAATCCTTCCATATCTCTGAGGGCTCCCAGTTTGCTTCTCACATGGGATTGGGTTCTCTGGGGAAGGAAGAGCTGTGCTCTAGAAGAAGATGCAACTGCTGGGTCTTCTCCTGTGCATGGTGACAGCCCCTTACCCAGGTAGAATGTCTTAGATAGCAGACATGTGTCTATAGGATGTTGGCAATGAAACATGATGACAGCAACTGATGTCCTTTTCCACAGGTGTTCTGTCCCAAGTGTAGCTGCAGGAGTAGGCCCAGGAGTGATGAAGCCCTCACAGACTCTCTTCCTAACCTGTGTTGTCTATGAATTCTCTTTAATGAGCTATGTTGTGCAGTGGACCCACCAGTGTCCAGGGAAGGGACTTGAGTGGGTCATTTCTATAGAGAGTGGTAGAGAAATAGACTACATACAACCCAATGCTGAAATCCTGACTCCACATCAACAAGGACACCTTCCTGAGCAAGGGTTACTTATCAGTGAGCAGCCTATTAAATGAAGAAGGAAGACCTCTGCTGCTGATGGTCAGTGAATTGACGTCATGATCATAGCACCAATTGTCAGTGATACCACACAGAGGCAGAGAGATACAGGATAACTTAGGGTGGTTGTTCAGGCTGATGGAAAACACACACTCCAAGGGGACATGTGATGTTTATGATGCATAGAGTGGAAATCCCTGGGAGAAACAGCCAAGGACCTTCAGCACATTCATTTTTTGATAATTCATCTTGGTCAGCAGTCACCGATTTGTTTCTGATGTTTGATCCCCCAGCAAATATTACTAGGTAAATGTTCTCAGTGTGAGTCTCCAGTAAACCTGGAGGATGTTCTGAATTTTCTCAAGAAAGATGAAATACATGGGCACATTCCTGGACTACATGTTTGTCTCTTGCCTGTTGTTACCCTAGAATTTGCATTAATTATATTTCATTCTTTAAATTCCAGTTGACAGTCTACCTTATTTTATGTGAGCTTCCAGCAGGGTAGTCAGACATTTATACAACTTGAGATGCAATTGCCCAGTATTTCCAGTTCCCACCTGGCACCACACATAATTATGACAATATTAATTACTTAATTTGTTGTGTTGTAATTTGCGGTCTTGTGTTTAATCTGTAACTTCCAGGTTGTACTTATTTATCTTTTTTTCATTTTTTTAACTCAAGCTCCCAGCTCCCCTCCCACCTGTAATACTCTGCTCTGTTCTCTGGTTCTATGAGTCTGTTTCTAGTTCTGCTTGTATTTTTATTTTGCTGTTTAGATTCCACATAAAAGTGAAATCACATGGTATATGTGTTACTCTAATTTTACTCAGTATACTACTCTTAAGATCCATTGTCACAAATGTAAATATTCATTTTATGGCTAAAGATTTCCTTTTTTATGGCAGAATAAAAATGATGTGTTAGTTTTGAAATCAGTTCCTCTTCATGTTAATGAGGAGATGACTAAGTGAGGCTATTTGTGAAGAAAGTGACATAAGACCATCAACCTGCTACAAAGGAGGAAAAGCAAAACATAAAGAACATGTAGATGGTGAGTTTGACCCCTATGCTCAACATTCATTCTGAAGCTCTGCCTACAACATTCATGAAGAGGCCCCTGTCTCACATTTAGAAAGTCCCTAGAGTGTCACCTGACAGGCAGCAGAATGTGTGAGTATGGACAGCAGACCAAGTGACAGGTGTGTCTTAACTTTGAGCTAAGGACAGGACCTGGCACTGAGCAGAGCTTATGTCCCTTACTTTCTCCCCCAAGGCAGGAGCTCTCAAGCCTACAGTGCTCTTTTAGAAACTCTCCTGTGGACAAGAAGGAAGCAGGATTGGAGCTCTCACAACTTCAGGCATGTCAGGAATGAACGCCACCTGGCAGGTGTTTGGCTTTCCAGGAATCAGGTCAGGACCAGAGTTATCAGCCTGTGTGGCTCAGACCCACTGCTAGGCGGTTCTGTTGCTGCCCCAGTCCTGTTTCCAGACATCTCCTGATTGATTTTATTTGCAACCTGCACTGGAGAACCATAAATATCCTTCTTTTCATCCCTGTTTGTGTCTATCACTATTCATAGACAAATTACCAGGATATTTGGACAAGCAGAGTGCCCCCGAATCCAGACACAGGGACCTTGCCAGTTGGCCCAACCCCACCCCTATATCCAACACAGGGAGGGGGAGCCCTGCTGGGCAGAACAGGGAGGACCACAGGGGAAAGACATGCAAATGAGCACCCCAACCCCACCCCAACCGGCTCATAAAACCAGCTTGCCTCCAGTCCCTGAAGAACCCTTTGAGGAGCCCTCCAGTGAGTCTCTCCTCAGGGTCCACACCATGGGGTCTGCGCTCATCTGGGCTTCCCTTCTTATCGCCGCCAAAGGTGTGTCCCTTTGCATCGGGCTCCTCGGGGATGCACCTCAGGGGCTGTTCTCAGTCTGTTTCTCTGTTTGCAGGTGTCCTGTGCCAAGTTCAGCTGCTGGAGTCTGGGGGGGGGGGGGGGGCTTGGTGCAGCCCGGAGGATCTCTGAGCCTCTCCTGCAAAGCCTCAGGATTCCTCTTCACTAACTACAGCATGCACTGGGTCCGCCAGGCTCCAGGGAAGGGGCTGGAGTGGGTGGCAGGAGTGAGTCGACCAACTGGAAAAAAACAGTGGTACGCTCCCTCAGTTCAAGGAAGATTCACAATCTCCAGAGACAACCCTACCAACACGGTCTCTCTTAAAATGACCAACCTGAAATCAGAGGACACAGCTGTGTATTACTGTACGAGAGACACAGCGATGGAGAGTCTGCATGAGCCCAGACACAAACCTCCCTGCGGCGGACATGAGGGCTTGGCTGAAAGATGCGCTGAAGACACCAGGGGGCGCTCGAGACCCAAACAACACAGAACCAGCCCAGGAGCAAGACAGGATCAGCCCAGGAGCAAGAGCAGAACATATTAGAGGTGGTTTCTCCTACCCTAATACCCCTCCCCGCCTCTCGCTCTCTCGCTTTCTCGCTCTCATTCCACTTTGGTGTTTCTGACTCAGCTCAGCAAAATTTACTCTGAAATTCTTATTTTCTTAATTTCCAACTCCCTTGTTTCTTTTACCTCACTGTTGTAACGTAGAACAGATTTAAATTCAAATATTTTTATATATTTTTGAAGTTAATACAACATAAAATTCACCAATTTAAGAATTTTAAAACATACAATTTTGTTCCCCTTAACATAGCCTCACATCTCTCACTATCACTGCTATGTAGGGTTTTGTTGTTGTTGTTGTTGTTTGTTTCTTTTGTTTTGTTTTTGTTTTTGTTTTTGTTTTTTAATTTCACCTCAAACAAAATATCCTGAAATTCATTCTACCATTCCTATGTCCCCGCCTCTGCAAAGTACCCATCCACCTCCTGTATCTTGGGTTGGCTCTTCAGGACATTTGCTATAAGTCAAGAGTAATACATGTGGCTTTGGTCTATGCTGCTTATATTCAGCATACTTTTCATTGTTGTGTACTGAGGGGGATCAGAGTTTGGTAACCCCATACATGCCTTTTGGAGTATTATTTTAAGTTGGTTATTATT
>PVIW01013997.1:0-25143 GCA_004026585.1 Noctilio leporinus | reverse complement strand
CGGTCGGGAACGCCTCACCTACTGTCCCGCTGGCCTCCTCTGCCTCTGGGCTCTGCTCCCCTGTGTCCAGATGCTGTCCGTTCCAATCCCTAGGGTCCTGAAGTTGTCTCACGCTCCTTATCCTGTCCTCTAGCTGCTTTGGTACTTGAGAACACCATCAGCACTGCTCTCTACTCTGTCGCCATCTTCCCTCCTTCTCTATCAGCTTCTTCAGGATCTGCCTCAGCTACAGAGCTTGGCCCCATCCAATGCAACACCCCTTCCCAGACAACCCTGGTGACTAGGTGATGTGAGGTTGTAAAGGTCTAGCCACTTGGGCCCAATACCCTAAATGTCCCGGCTTTTAACCACTCACCCACTACCATCAAACTTCTATCTCTTCATCTATGAAAATCTTACTCCTAAAATCCATAATTTATCAAATATTTATCGAATCATTATTACATGATAGGCTCCATTCAAGGCACTTAGAGTAAAGCTTTGAACAAGACAAAGTCCCTGAACTTACTGAGTTTATATCAATAGTCTTTAAAACTCCTTATTGACAATACCAGAGCCCTTCTTTCTTTGGTATGCCACAAACTTTGTTTTTGTGGTCACATCATTAGCTAGGCTAAATAAAAATATGAAACTCATGTCTGACTTGTCACTCACCATCTACAGTCACTTACTTATAAAAGTCCTGATTTTTTAAAATATACTTCAAATTCTACTTACTCACTCTTTTCTTCCCATCTCCACTCAAAGCTCTAGTTTAGAACACTCATCCTGGGTCACAAGGACTGAAGTGATCACCTCTTACTAGTTGCTCTGCCTCTGGTCCTGCCTTTATAAGATCCATCTTCCATAGATCATTCAGGTTATTTAAAACAAAAATCTAACCAGGCCCATTCACTGCTCATAACCCTTCAAAAGTCCAAGCTACTTGATATGGCCCAATGCCCTCTATGATCTGTGTCTTACATCTCTTGCCTTATTGCTTTCTTTTTTAGATTATCTCTGTGGATGTCCCTAACTCATAAAGTTATTTCATGGCTGGTTTTTACATCTTTTTAGTCTCAGTACCTAGCACAGTGCCTGGGATATAGTATCCCCTTAATAACTTTTGAACGGAACTGGGTTTCTGCTATGTTTTCATTTATATGTCTTTTTAATCTCAAGCTTTCATGTGCCTGGATCTTGATCCTTTGGCCTGATAGTGCAGTTTGGGGGTATTCTTTAGCATTATTTACAAATATTTCAGTTCTCTTCTGGAAACATTGTAGAATTCTATTTTCCTTTCCCTGTAAATTTAGGGATAGCCTTGTGATTTGTTCTGGCCAATGAAATATGAACAAAAATGGTATGTGTCATTTCCTGGTGAAAGAATTTCAGTACCCAGTACAAGATATTGCTGCTATCTTCTCCCCTCACTACAGTGGAAACAGGAAGAAATGGAGCTTTCATCAGCCTGGGTCCTTGAATGACAAAGATGAGCAGGACCTCCTGCTGCCTTGGGCTTGATGTGTAGCACAAGCAAGATACAAACATTACCATCCACTGAGATCCACTGAGATCCACTGAGATCCACTGAGATGTAGAGGCTCCTTATTGTGGTCACATAACCTTGATGGCTCTGTTCCTCAAGGACAGGAGCTCTGCCACTTATTGTTATGTCTTTATAGCGCATATCCAAAACAGACTAGAGTAAAAACATTAAATTTTTATTTCTGGTAATTTATAGTGTTCAGTTTCAAATATTCCTCTCTTCTCTGTTCTCTGTCATTACTAAAGCATAATTTCTGCTCCATTTTGGCACAATTGTGGTTTCTAAAATATACAAATTAAAATTTCTAACCAGCTCCTAATCCGGTGTTGTTCACTCATGTAACATCTGTGTAGAATGAAATGCCTGCGCTCTGATGACTGAGCAAACCATACAGCGCAGCTGTAGGCAGTGCTCTTCAGGGAACCAGAGGAGGGAGGTGGCTGGCACTTGCACACAGCTCTGAGCAGCACAGCAAAGGGGCTGCAATAATCATCTTCCTAGAGGATGTGTGTTGCAGCACAGGTTTCCTTGTGCCCTGCCCCAGCACAATGACCCAATAGCACAATTACATGGTAATAAGTGTATTGAAATGTTCTTCCATTTGCCTTGATATGCTTATAAAATTCCTCACTTTTGGGCATATAATCCTGTGAGAAAAAAATCCTTTTTTGATGATCCTTTTTAAACCCCATTGTTAAACAATGAAATAATTAGAAAGGAATGACTTCCAACACAAGGCTTCTTCCTGAAAGAAATGCCTAACATAGTTATTCTCTCTGTAACTTGAAAGGCATATGTTTTTCCTCATGTAAATATTATAGGTTACTCCCCTCTTATTCCATGCACATTGGCAAAGAGCTAGCTACTATATGCACTAGTTCATAGAGTTAAAAAAAACAGCCCAACTATTTTCTTAACCCTATTAACAGTTCTAACACAATGCCTGCTACCTGCTCTGACAGTTACACTTCCAAACACACCCTTTCATAGGAAATGGTCCAACTAATCATTAGCCATCTGTTTAATATCCTGGAAATTAAAATTAGGCTCATAGTCACTATCTATCTCTATGCCTATATTTTCATCTATAATCAATTTCAAAATTTCCGCTACAATTATAAAAAAATCTTGACTTTTTACTTTAAATTTTATTTTTATAAATGCCAAGTGTTTTACTTTGGAGGGACATATGAGTATGTCTACATTGACTATAACTACAATATAATTTCCTAAAGATACTTTCTGAAAAGACAAACAAGTCTTCAAGTTAAAAATAAGCTTGTAATAGGCCTTTGGGAATGTTTTTAACAAAATCATTCTAAACATCCAATTTTTTTAAACATAAACAGTGTCTTTACAGACCAGATGAAATAGTTCTCCAGTGTAAAAATACTCAGGGCTGCTCAGGTGTAGGCTATGAGTTGAACAAGGTACCCTGTGCTGCTCATTATCACACCCAGCAGGAGGAAAAATCCTTCATGATCTTAAAATGGGATTCTAGATGGGTTGTTGCTTTGTACATTTTAAAATCTAATAATGTAATATCAGAAGAAAGCACAAAAGAAAAAATTAATAGATCCAAACATACAAATATTTAAAACTTCAAAACTAAATTAAAAGATATATAAAAATGAGAATATGACAACATACTATCTTAACAGAGACCTTTTACAAACCTGCTTTATTATAATACACATAAAGAAAAATTAATAACTAATGACCAATGAACCTATGAAAAAAAAGGAGAGGTTAATTTCTACCAATAACATTTTTCATTCAGCATATAAGCAAAGATTTGAGAGCAAATAATTGTATTGGGGAATCCAGGGGATACTTCTGATGGTAACAAATATTGGTGGCACCATTTGAGATATAATTTAACTACATATATCAAAACCCTTATAAATAGGTTCTGCATTAGAACCACCAGTTCTAATTCTAGGTGTTTGTACTCATCCAATTATTAGAGTGTATCCATAAGAATTTTTGTTGCAGGGACTTTGACACACATATAGATGGAAAAATACCTGGAGGAATACACACCAAAATATCAGCTCTGATTATCTACAGATAAAACCTGAAAATCACTCATGTTTTTTCTTTGTGTTGTCCATCATTGTGTCTAATGTTTCTAGGACAAACATCACTTTTATAACAATGCATCTTGCTTATATTTTATTTTTCAAAAAAAGAAAGAACTTTGAAAGCACAGAGGTGATTATTGGAATTTGGGATTCCTATTTAGAGTTTCCCACAAGTCAAATTTTATTTTAATTGACTCAACAGGACAGATTAAATGTGAAAAACAAAATGGTCTACTCCCTTACACAACAAAACCATTGTTTCTTTTCTGGTTCCATTGTTTCTTTTCTGGTTATTTCCACCTACATAGAGAATTGTTTAAGGAAGATATTTACAACCCCAATCATATACTAGATAATTTTAGTCATGAAGTCACAATTCTCCATAGCAGCACAATGATTTTTTTTTTAAATGAAAACAGCTACCTGAACAAAATCTCTGTTTGGGAATGTAGGATACAGTAGGCAATGGAAGAGAACTTGACTCCAATTTTCCTGACAGCCACCAAAGAAAGCATCCCTTTCCCTTATATTGGTTCCTTTGTGACACTCTGGAAAACAGTACCAAGTGAGGAATGCTGAGCCCTGACACAGAAACCTGAACATGACTGCGGATTGTGAGGTAGCCAGATTGGCAGGTGTAGGGCTGAAATGGCTGCATGCCACCACAGTAAAATGCCCACAACAGTCACACATTTATGATCAGGCGGTGCTTCCAACAGAGACATTTCAAATGGTCTGAGTATTTTATATTAGTGTCAATAGCACCAATGCAGCTTCAGCTGGCACAAGAGAAAGGAACCAAGGGAATCTGCATTATTTATTCCAGGAAAGCCAGCTGTGGACCATCTGTCCTCAGCCACCACCACTCCCACAAAAAATGGGGTCCTTTCTATACTCCACTCTTGCTCATTTCTGTGAGCCCCCACCCCCTAGTATTGGCCTAAGGACCTAAAGTCCCAATATTTCCCTGAATTCAGATTCGATAGTTATTTTCTACAGAGCAATTAGTACCATAAAATATCTCTTAATGCTGCAAAGTAATATTAGTTGTCTAGCTGCAAAAAGTATTCATTTTCCTAACCTTCATTTTAAGACCAAATGGAACGTTTCCTCTATATAATATGAAGGGGACTGCAGCATATAGCATGGAAAACCAATATTCCTGACCTGTAGGGTCTACAAACTGTTTCAAGGTTAGCATACAGCAAAGGGGAATTTCCAAAACAAAAACACATACAAACTACATTTGTGTCTAGTTGATTTTTAGAGAAATATTGGCTTTTCAGGAAATTAACTGTCCCACTTTGAAAAAAAACAGAACAGTATCAGTAAGTAAATCAAGATCAATGCTAACCCCATAGTGATTCCAGTACTAATTTGATCTATATGAATTGTAAAGGAGAGTATAAAATGAGACCCCTGTAGAGAGAAAAGCTCAAGAGCTTTTCATTAAAAATATAAGTAAACCATCTATGCAAAGGTAGTTGAAATTTTATTTATAAATTTATTTAAATGAGATTAAAATATTAATTTTTTTTCTTTGCTCATGTTTATACACTGAATTTAAAAAGCAGGGATTAAAAGCTTAAAAGATACTAAAGCTTCCCTAAATCTGATCTGAGAATTAGCTGCTTAGAGACATGCATGCAGCATCCATAGCTCTCACTAATGTGAAAGCATCAAAGAATTCTCTCATTTTCTATCTTACTAACATTGCTGTAATTATACTTCCAATAAGAGGGAAAAACCAATTAGAAAAATATGGTAACATTTCACGGGCAATAGAGACTAAATATGAGTTTAGTAATCAACTCCTGCAAGCACAGTTAAATGATGACTGAGAGAAACCTGTCATACGCAGCTGCTCAGCTGGCTGTGTGGGTGGTCAGATGAAGTTAAGGTAAAAGCAGTGAGGGTGAACAAAATCACATTTAAAAAAGTATTGCATGAGCATTTCAAGGTCAGTTGACAAAGGCCAGATGTAAGGAACCATTTCTCATATATCCTGTAAGAAACCAAAACAAAACAAAATAAAATTACTACAAGCAGCAAAACAAAATTCAAAGCTTTTGTAAACCACAGTGAAGTTCCTTCAAAGAATACTCTTACTATAGTAGGCTTAAGTGACTATGAGTTAATAATTTAAAGTCCCAATAATATGATTTTCTAGTCCCATTGCATTTGATTCACAAATAGTCTTTGTCAAAAATATATGGCTTGTTGAGTGGGGAGTCATCAGCTGTGTTATTCAAGATAGGCTGACATGGGTCACAAATAATAATGTTCACAAATATTGCCACCCATCTCATAGTTACAGCAAGGACAGGACTAACATAGTGTGGAGCAGAGCAATTTAAATGGAAATATATGGAGCACAGCTGTATTGTATTAGGCAGCAGGAAGGTGACCTTTAAGGAGACTGAGAAAAAGAGGTAGAATAAATGAGTCCCCTCCCCACCAACTATGTGCAAAGGTCAAGAAATCTCCTCCAAGATGCCTAGAAAGGTAGACCAGGTTGTACTTGGATTCAAACTAGTACTGTTCTAACACTCTGGGAAGCTAAAATCTCAGGTTGTCTCATACAAAGTTCACAGTAAATACTTAACTGCCATTAAAGACAAAGGACTTAGAGTTTCCATAGTATTCCAAAGGGTCTCACCTACTGCTACCAGAAAAAAGAAATAATTTGAAGTGATTCTTTAAATATCCCATTCTAGGTGCAATATGAAAACTAACAAAGGACTCTAGAAAAGCAAAATGCATTTTTTAAATACAAAAAGAAGTTTAAATAATAAATATATATTAAATAGTATGAAAAAAGGAATTTTAAATTATCAAAAATATATATTAAGTAGTGTGAGAATATGATTTAAATTTTGAAAGGTTTAAAAATAAAGATTTCTCTAATTTGCCAATCAACATACATTTATCAGAAGCCCAATGCTTAAGTATCAAATTATGTTTCAAAAAACTATTTTATCTTTTCTTGGCTTTCATCACAGTTTTTACATATTTTCTGCCTTTGTCCTTATCCTGTGTCTTTTGCTTTTCACTCCATTATTTCCTCGAGCTCTCCTCTCTCATTCTTGGGGGATCTCAGTCATCTACAAATGACACATATTTAATATATTCTATATACCAACCTTTGTTGACTTATTTATAAAACATATTAATTGCTGAGCCTATTTATTCTAATAATTTGAATATATTGAATAAAGTCTTTTGTATTGTCTAGGTAGATCATGTATTCTGTGGTTTATTTATTTATTTAATTTATTTCCCATGCTTTGGTCACAGCAACTGAAAAAACATAAATGTTCTCAAATGAGTGAAAAGTTAAACAAAATTTGGTATATCCATATTATGGAATACTACTCAACAATAAAAAAATAATAAAAACTTTGATGGCTGGCCAGAGAATTATTTTAAATGAAAAAATAAAAAGCCAATCCCAAATATACATACTATGTGACTCTATTTTATTTTTATTTTAAAATTTTATTCATTGATTTTAGAGAAAGGAAAGAAGGGAGAGAGAGTTGAGAGAGAGGGAGAGACAGAGAGAGAGACAGAGAGAAATTCAATTTGTTGTTTCATTTATTTATGAGTTCATTGATTGCTTCTTGTATGTGCCCTGACCACAGGTCAACTCTACAACTTTGATGTATAAAACAATGCTCTAATTGAGGGACCTACCTAGCTAGGGCTGTGTGATTTCATTTATATTAATATTTTTGAAATGATAAATTTTAGAAATGGAGACAGTTTTGTTGTTCCCAGTGGTTGTATATGGGGGCTCATTTTAAGAAGGACATAAGTGTGGTTATAAAATAGTAACACTAGAAAGATCATTGTGTTAATGAAATTGTTTAGAATTTTTTGTACTCTGGTGGATATATGGACCTACAAATGTGATAAAACTGCATAGAACTAAATACACACACAGGGAGACACATGCACTGAAGTAAAATTGGAAAAATCTAACTAAGATCAATGGATATTATGTGTCAACATTTTGTATTATCTGTGATTTATAAACTATTTTTCAATTCTTACATCTAATTTAAAGAAAATATTTTTTAAATTTATTTTTAGAGAGATGAAGGGAGGGAGCAAGGGAGAGAGAGAGAGAGAGAGAGAGAGAAAGAGAGAGAGAGAGAGATCAATTTGTTGTTTCATTTATTTATGCATTCATTAGTTGATTCTTTTATGTACCCTGAGGAGGGAGAGAGAGAGAGCGAGCGAGCGAGAGAGAGAGAGAGAGAGAGAGAGATCAATTTGTTGTTTCATTTATTTATGCATTCATTGGTTGATTCTTTTATGTACCCTGACCAGGGATCCAACCTGCAACTTCAGTGTATGGAGGCAATACTCTAACCAACTGAGCTTAGCCAGGGTCAAGAAAATGTTTTTGATGTATTTTTATTGTATATTTTTGCTGACTTTTTGGTTAAATAAATTTTCTTTTTTGTGTGTACTCATACATTTGTTTTTATTGTATTTTATTTATTTTATGCTATTACAGTTGTCTAAATTTCCTCCCTTGCCCACCTCCCCTCAGCACCCCCCACTCCCTCAGTCAATCCCTACATCATTGGTTTATGTCCAAGGGCCATAAACCATTTGGCTACTCCATTTTCTATACTATACTTTACATCCCTGTGACTATTTTGCAACTACCTATTTATACTAAAGAAATTTTCTTAGCCCTGGCTGGTGGCACAGTGGATAAGGAACCAGCCTGTGAACCCAAAGGTCGCTGGTTCGATTCCCAGCCAGGGCACATAACAAGGTTGCAAGCCAGGTCTCCAGCCAGGGCTGTAGCTGGAGGCAGGTGAAGGGCAACCATACATTGATGTCTCTCTTCCCCTTTGCCTTTTTCCTTTTCCCTCTCTCTCAAAATAATAAATAAAATCTTAAAAAAAAAAAAAAAAGAAATTTTCTTTCTGTTCCTAGTTTGCTAGAAGTTTTTACCACAAATAATCATTGAAATTTATCAAATGCTATCTCTGTAACTATTGAGATAATCATACAGCATTGCCCTGTAATGTAAGAGGTGAAATTTTTGTTTTATTTTATTTTATTTATTTATTTATTTTGTCTATTAATTTATTATAAGCCAAGCTTTCATTTTGGAATAAATTCAATTTGATGTGGACATATTATGCCTTTGTAAAAATTCATTAGAAAATCTTATCAAAATTTTGTGAATTTTAAAAAATCCATGCATATGAGTGAGATTGGCCTATCATGTTTGTTGTGTATAGACTTTGCTGGATTTTGATTAAGAGTTACATTTATCTGCTTAATCATTTTGGGGAATACTTCCCCCTTTTCATTTATCTGAAAAATCTTTCCAGACATTTGAAATCATTTGTTCCTAGAACACTTAGTAGAACTTTTCTGTACTATGTCTAGACCTGGTTTTTATATTATGGAAGGAATGTAACAAATTAACCTACATAGTGCTTGTATCATTTTGAATTTGCACCAACAGCATGTGAAAGAACCTGTTTTTCCATAGCCTTGACAACAGAGTATATTGCCAATCTTTCATTTTGTGAAGTGGGGGTTGCCAAATAATAGATGAGAAACAGTATTTTTATTTAGTCTTAATTTGTATTCCTTTAAATCTTATTGAGTGCTTTAATTTCAAAAAGTATGTCTTTTACTGCTAAAAGTTGCTCTCTTTTCAGATTTTCTTGGTTAAGATTATCTCTAGCTTTTTTTTATTTTTTAAAAGATTTTATTTCATTATTTTTAGAAAGAGGGGAAGAGAGAGAGGCAGAGAGGGAGAGAAACATCAATGTATGGTTGTGTTTCACTTGCCTTCAGCCACAGACCTGACTGGAGACCTGGTTTGCAACCTGGTTATGTGCCCTGGCTGGGGAATCGAACCTGTGACCTTTGGGTTCCCAGTCCGGTGCCTTATCCACTATGCTACTAGCCAGGGCTATCTCTAGTTTTTTGCTCATTGTTTTAAATCCAATACTTATTTCACCCTATGTTTTATATATAGCTTTTTAAAATTCAATATCTAGTCATTTTAGTATATCATATCATTCAATTCTAAATCATTGTTATTTTGGTGACCCTCAATCATAGCCACCTGCTTCCTTGTACATCTGTCAAATTCTAGTCACTGTTTTATGCTTGGACTATAACCAATGGATCCTATTCTGATGGCATATGAAACATATATAACCCAGGGAGAGACTAGGGGTAAACAGTTAGCAAAACATATAAATAAATGATATTAGAAAATTATGTTAGAAGTTTTACAGAGTGCTGTGGAAAGAAAAAGAAGGACCTGTAAAGAGGATGGCAAGAGCCAGGAGTAAAGGCACTGGTGGTAATACTAAGTCAATGGTTAAGGAACCCTTACTGAAGATAAATTCAAGAAGAAACTTGAAGGGGAACAGATAATATATGGATATCTTGGAGAAGACTGTAGAGGGAGCAGCCAATGCAAAGGCCATAAGTTGAGAGCTTCCAGTTCCTCAAGTTTTCAAAAGAAAACAGCATGAAGCAAGCATGGAAGGAAGAATAAGGAAGGGCAGTGCAGGAAAATGCCAGATGTGCATCCTGGAGCCTACATCCTGTAGCACCTGGTCGGCTATTGTTAAGGACTTTGGCTTTTACTCCAAGTGATTTGAAGAGTCATGGGAGCCCCTGAAGGATTCTGAGCAGAAGAGTGGCAGAATCTAACTTCTGGTTCAAAGAGATCATTCTCATATAGAAAATAGACTCTAGGTGGGGAAGAGTGGAAGCAAAGGCACCATCTGAATGAAACACTAAAGAATCTAGATGATCATAGAAGATGGAAACGGGATAATAGTGGTGAAGATGGTGAGTAGCTGTTGGATTAGATAATTTTGAAGAGTCAAAAATATTTCCTGATGGATCATCTGTGGGGGTATGTAAGAGATGGTTTGCACCATTATGCAAACATAAATAAGTGCAAATAGAGCATCAAGGTAAAGGGATTAAATGTTAAGTTTTAGATAAGTTGATAAGTTAACATGTATGTTGGATATGCACATAGAGATGTTGGGTAGCCAAATGGATATAAAGGCCTAGAGTCTAGAGGAAGAGGTCTAGTCTAGAAATTAAAATTTGGGAGTAATAATCATATATATTTAATTTCACAAAAATAAATTAAGCCATCAAACTATTAAGTGAACTTATAGTTCAGAAGGTGGTCCAAGGTGAATCTCTGAAACACTCCAATACTGAATACAGGGAATTCAGCAAAGGAGAATGAAATAGCTTGGCCACTGAAATAGGCAGAAACCCAGGAGAATATAGTGTCTTAGAAGCCAAGAAAAGCAAGTTTCAAAAAGAGGAAGTGATTGTCCTGATGAATGATGCTGATAGGTCAAAAAATAAAGATTGAGATATAACCACTGGAATTTTGCATGGTGGACATTATTGGTGACCATGACAAGAGCATTTTTGTTGGGCTAGTAAAGTCTAAAACTTGATTAGAGTAAGTTTAAAAGAAATGGGAAGAAAGAAAGTAGAGAGAGCAAGAATAGACACCTCTTAAAGCTTTGCTCTAAAGGGAAAGAAAGAAATAGCAAGAGGAAAGGTAGTAACAATATGACTTATATAAGTTATGCTAATGGGCATTTTCTACTTGAGATAGAACATCTGATAATTTAGGATAATGGGGGAGTATTGGTAAAACAAAGCTCCTCAGTCAGTAGAAAAGGCAGAAACTGGCTCACAGGGCAGAGCAGGCTACACAGGTAGGGATGTCTGGATGTAAATAGATGTGGAGGTGGAGCTGGGAGCCTGAAGAAGTTCTCATCTTTCTACCACATTTCTTTCAAGTAAGGGAAGAGCCAATAACCACTATGGACTTGGATATGCCTGCCCCAATATGAAAACTTGAATCATCTTCACTCACATCACATCATGAGAAAACAATATACCTCTCTTTTTAATCTGCCAGCAACCTAAGCAAATGTTTATAGCTCACTCACATAAGGTCTATAAATAGTCATTGGTGAGCCCAATACTTGTTTTCTTAGTGGCATGGAGTATTCATTTATTTTCTCCCATCATCTCCCCTCAATCCCAGGTATTTTTCTAGGTACTTTATAAATTTGGGTAGTAGTTCAATATGTGAGAAAAATGTGCAGCAAGTTTCCAAGTCCCATCCAGAATCTGAGTTTCAATCATGTTTCATAACTTATAAATTCTATATACTTGGATAATGTATTAAACTCACAGTTCTCCATTTCCACATAACTTCTATTCACATATTTGTATGAGTCAATAATTTGTAAATTGTAACACATAATGTAAAACCATGCATTTAGAATCTTTTCTCTCTTCCATATTGTTTCTTTTCTGAATGCCATAGTGATACACATGAGCATGTGTGTTGATGGATAAATAAACACATCCACTATGCATTCTCTGCAAATTTGCCTGATTTCAATTTTCTTCACTATATATACAAGTGCACGCAATCAATTGGCAAAAGTTTAGTAAAGTAAACAACATACCACAAAAGTGTTATATTTTGAAATAAGTTTATTCTTATATGTAAATACATAAACATAGTCATTATTTTTTTAATTGTTCAAAAATGTCTCCATTTGCTGCAATAATAGACTCAATTTGACTTGGGAATCTTGAGCACACTTTAATTAACTTTTCCATGGACATCATCATGTTTTCAATCTTAGCTTTAACAGCCTCTTTTTTGGAATGAGGTTGTTTATTTTATTAACTTCTCTCTCACAAATGCTCCATACATAATAGTCAAAAGTATTTGCATCTGGTGAACTAGGTGGCCAGATTTCCTTTGACCAGAATTCAGGAACATTGCCACTGAGAAATTCTTGCACCTTTTTGGCATTCTGTGCTGGTGCACCATCTTGTTGGAAGATCAAATGACGTTTATTTGCAACTTGCTTCATTCACGGTACAACTACTTCTCTCAAAACATCAAGGTAAATATCCTGGATTTTCACTGATGATTTCCTGGATTCTGTGTACAATATCTGGACTTGTGCAATCCTTGCATACCTTATACATTTTCCTCATTGGTGTGGCAACATCAAGATCAGCATCATACACCTTCTTCACATTGTCAACTCTACATAAAGAGATGTTATTGAAGTCTGCAATTTTCTAAGCAGTTGGCCCTGCATGCAGTCCAGAAATTATGGTTGCTCTAACATTGTATTCCTTTGATATGATGGTTGCTCTCAGAATTTAATACTTTATATCTAAAACAATGATATTAAATCATAACCTTAGAAACATAGTTTTTCAAAATTAATAAGAAGCACATGAAATAAGAAGATAAAAGTTATTGCCAATTGATCACACGCACCCTGTACAGTTGTGAAATCTACCTGTCAATTTTAACTACTGGACACCTTTTCAGAAAACATGTATGTAAGAGTCTTAACAGACTGTCTCCTCAAAAAAATGACTTCTGTCCATCAAGTATTTAATTTTTCTTAAAAATTTCATTTATTTATTTATGTTTTAGAGAGAGGAAAGGCAGAGAGAAAGATAGAGAGACAAACATCAAGCAAGAAGGAAACATTGATCAGCTGCCAGCTGCCTCTCCTAAGCAAGATCAAAACCTGCAACTTGGGCATGTGTCCAGACCTGTCCTGATTGGCAATTGAACCAGCCACCTTTAGCCTTCAAGACAATGCCCAACCAACTGAGCCACCTGGTCAGGGCCACCAAGTATTTATTAACCAGTGATCTTCTCTAGAGTTTGTAGTTCAGCAAGCATGTCATTATTTTGTTATATTCTACCAGTTTAAAGAGCTCTATCTGTCACATTTTTTTTTTTAGTGGACACATAGATATCTGGGCTTCAATTATAAAGTGTGCAAAACACATTAAACACATATAACAAGTTGCAAGGTTTCTATCAACATTTCATTTTTAAAAAGAGCCTTTTGATGTAGGGTTTATGAAAAAAATCATTTTGTAGTGAAAAATTAATTAAATATTGGTTTCTTTGATATGCTAGTTTCACTGGAAAGAAATGTATTACTAGAGAACACTTACTATTTTTATAATCATATTTCATTTAAAATATTCCTGAAAAAATAAGTTCATTTGTTTTTGGCATGGGTCTGGGCCAGGAGTGATAAATAACCTTACAGTCCAGGAAATCACAGTGAGAACAAAGGGCAGGTGTCATTTTTTTGTTGTGATTGGTCAAAGCTGAAATCAGGACTTTTTCCCTCTCCCAGAAGCTACTGTGGAATTTACAGTAATCACCCTGGCTGACTGCCCATTGCACAGCTGAACAGCACATGAAAAAATATCTGGGGAGAAGGAGAAGGCCACAACATATTTTTAAAATTCTTGTTGATTTTATTCTTCAAATTTGAAAGATATTTTTCAAGAGAAAAGGGAAAAACTCACCCAGCTGTTACCACTATTCATATTCCAATAGCCTCCAAAGTGCTCCAGGCCACCTGGTTGACTGTTGCCTTGGAGTCGGTCCAGAAAAGCATTATTTATCCTTTAAAACAATGAAAAATGTGTGTAAGTGAAAAGCTTGTTGCAAGGCTGAGGGATTTTTGAGAACCTAATGCGCTGTATGACCAACTATGGGGATTACTTCTTTCCTGCAGCTTGGAAGAAATCTACAAACACTTTTCTTTACATTAATCACACGACATGCTGTTAACAGTCTTTTGCTGGAACTGGGGCCAGTTATGGGTCGTGGCTTGGCCAGAAAGGAAGAGAGGGTACAGTTCCTAATTTCATTTTCACCAATGCATCTTCTATCAGTTCAAGAAACTTCTCCCAAGCAACCAGACCCCTCATTGCCAGGCCAGGCAAGGCATGAACCCCAAAGACTGAGCAAAGATGGAGGCTTCGCAAGAACTCAAACATGAAGGAAAAACAAAATATGTCTGTGGCACTGTTGTTGCAAGATGCAAGATAGGTGTCCTTCCCTTGTGCCCTATGCCCCATCGTCAGTCTTGCTCAAGTACATACCACAAGTGAAGAATAAAAGAAAATGGGACGAGTGTATGGGGAAGAGAAAACATCAAAAGAGGGAACCCTGAACTTCCAAAAGAGGGAATGGGTAAATCATTGATGTTCAATTACACTTGTAGAAACCAATTTCAGGGATTAAATATAACACATAGGAGGTAAAATCCATGAAGAGAGGTAATAAAGTGATTATTCTAAAGGTCAGAATGTGGATTAATTATAGGATGTTATACTCTATTTCTGGAGCTAGTTAACAATTCATTCACTTCATAATTAATCATTCTAAATATTTGTTTCATGAACTCGGATATGCCTGTCCTAAAAAATTTTAAATGAAAAATTTTAATATTTAAAAAAGTAAATTAAAGGCAAAGCATGCTGTGTGTTGCCTTGGTATGGAGGAGTAGAGTCAGGGAGGTGGAGGCTGGAGAAGCCATTGTGGAAGAAACATTGTGTGAAGAAACATTGTGATAGGTACCCTATAATGTCAACAAATTACTGAAAAATAGCATCATTAAGACCATAAGCTTCTTGTTAGAAACACTGCCTGGTGCACAGCAGTAACTCAACACATGTTTGTGGAAGGAAGGGGAGACTGGTAGAATGTGATGATTAGCAGATTAGCAGAATGTGATGAACATGGTGGGAACTTTAAGAATGATGACTACTGGGTGGCAAAATCAGAGGCTTTTTTCTTTTTCTTTTTTTTGCTTGTACATGCTTGCTTAGGGATACCTCCAATGCCAACTGCAGGTATCTTACTGAGCTGGAGACTAGCATATTAAGGAAAGGAAAGTTGACCCTGCTCTTCCTTAAACAACACAACCAATGGTCTTGATGGCTCATAAACCTAGAGCTGTTTATATACAACCTTTTTGTTAGTAACAAAAATGGGCTTTCCTTCAATATCTCCATCCCACTCCATATCCAAACCACTAAATGTCACCAAGCACATCTTGAATTCACCTATTTCATTCCAGGGCCACAATTCTAGTCCAAATTGTTGTCCTCTCTCATCTTGCTTCTGCTTCCACTTCTGCCTCTATGACTCATTCTCCACAAAACCAGATTACTAAATCATGAGGGCATGCCTTTCTTTTGCTTCAAACTCTTCTGTGACTTTCCGTTACTCTTAGAATAAAGTCACTAGCTTATGAAATCTTGTATTTTCTGAGTTCTGCTGCCATTTCCTAAATTATTTTATAATACTGTTACAGAGTGGGAGAAAGCCAAAATCCCCCACTCAGCAATTTGGGGATGGGGGTTGGGTAAGGCCAGTGGACTAGACTTTGTTCTTTTCATGCCAAGGAAATAGGAGAGGCCTTACACAGAAGGTAGTGTGTCAAAAAGGCTTACAGTGCTATGCAAAATTCTGTCAGTAGTCATCAGTAGTCAGAACTGTTTACTGTACACATTATATCAAAGGAGATTTAAAATAGGGGGAAGTCATCAATCTTGGGCCTTCCCTAGATGAACATGCAGAGGGGCACCCCCAGAATGACATGCAGAGAGACACGCAGTCTCTCTCTGCTTCCCCAGATGGATGCACAGACAGGGACTCATTCATTCCACCTGAAGGACCCACAGGCAGACACATGGCCTAAGAACTCACTGGTTTGAGAAGGGGGAAGCAAAGAAGACATGCAGCTTCCACAGAGATAGGGAATTACATGTGTTATAAGAGTTAGGGAAATGTGTGCAAGATCCTCCTCTAATTGGGTATAGCAGCTGCCAGGAACTTTGAACTTATAGTTGGAATGCTAAACTATGAACTGTTGTGTTTCTGAAAGACGGTATCTTTTGCTTGTCAGTTTTAAAGCTAGCCTAATCAGGCTGGACTGTATATTGTGGGTGTTTTTAAAGGTAGTGGGATTTAATGACACAATTGTACCTTTAATATAAATCTGTAAACCCCTCAAATAAACAAAATACCTTTCCTTTTCACCAAACTGTTATTATGAGTCATTCCTGGTGGTGGGCAAATCAAGCCCATTAAAACTGAGGACCCCCTCTCAAAGGATTTTGTTACAATACTTTCTTCCTTAACATCTATAATCCAGTCATTTGGGACTCAAAAAGACCAAGCTCATTCCCCCTTTAGGGCCTTTGCACTTGTTCTTACGCTTGACTAGGAACATCCATGTATTTGGTCCCCCAGTCTCCATGTGACTAGCTCTTGTCCTGTGATGTCTCATCTTTTTTGAGGAATTATCACCTTGAATCTCTCCATCAGCATTACTCTGTGGTGTGGTCCCAATGCCATGTATATATTTTTATCTGAAATAATCTTGCTGTTAAATTATTGACTTCTATTTCTTTCTTCTATTTTGTAATTTCCATGCAGTCAGGAACCTTCTCTGCCTTTTTTTCTGGTGCTGAGAGCAAAGCCTTCACATGCCTTAATACATAAAAGGTAAATGAATGAATTATCCAGGCACATGGTCCCTATCTCTGCCTGCTCCTGTGACTGCAACTGTATCATGAAACCACCAATGGTGGTGAGTACAGGCTGCAAAACAGGCTACTGTCCACTTCTCTCAAATACTGTGCAGACTGATGATTTGTCATGCATGAAAGGTGATGTTATTCACTTTTGAGCATCAGTTACTAGGAGGACACAGAGGGGGTCAACCAGAGATTATGGGTGGTACAGAGATTATTTGTCTCAATTCCTATTGAGAATTCAAATAGGAAAAAAGTACCAGTTTATATTTTTGTTTACTATTATTAGAAAGTGCAATGTATATACTTTATTGCTGTCAAACTGATGCTTTGGATTTTCTTCTCAGGGTTAATTTGGATGAAAACTGTTATTCAAGAATGGTTTAAGTTTCAGTAAATCAGTTCAGTTCATTCCAGTTTTCAGGTCATGGTTCAGTTCTTTTCAAGTCTTTGACTTCCATGATCTGTCCTTTCTCTCTGGAGTTTAGACTTTTTTCTCTTACTCAAAACGTTTCACTGAGTCAGGTGCAGATGCACCCAAGCTCAATCATTATAGGATTCATTGAAAACCTTGTAAGGAGTCCCATAAGCTTTCTATTATAAAACTCAGGGTTGAGTTTTTAGCCATGGGAACTTCTAAACAGTAGAAAGTACATTGTCTTTTTGACTCAAATAAAATTAATGTTTCTAGAGAAAAGCTATGTCCCCTACACAGAGATTTGTGTAGTTTGTGCAGTTGTCTCAGCAGGAATGAACACAGCTATTTTATTCATTAAGTGGCTACTGAATTAGTGTTTTCAGATAATAAATGGGAAAGTTCACTGTAAACTCTAAAAGATAAATTAAACAAACTTTAAAAAAAACTGAGAATATAAAAATGTAATTAAAGACTTGATCAGTTACTTTAAACCTGATTATTAATTTATTATCCAGATATTTTCTCATGGATTAAATTTGGATCTACATTTAACTAGAATCAATAGAAAAAGAAAATAGGTGTAGAAAATATCCAATAAATAGTCCTGCCAATATTTAAGTATTCAGCAGTATAAAAATAAACCTAAAGAATGAGGGTCAAGGTTCATATAACAAAATAGAGGTAATCCTTTCCATATCTAATCAAATAACTTGCATTTTTATTGGGTGCCTCTTGAAGATTGATTTCTTAGCAACAGGGCTTATTAATGTGGCATATTACTATCTTTAAGATGCTTAAAGCATTCCAATCTAATTAATCCTCAAAAATCCAGAGAAATAACTTGGATATATATAACAACTATTACATATAATACCAGGTTTTTAAATAAAAAAAAAAGTTTTAAAGAGAAAATGAGAAAAAAAGGGCTATAAAAGACTAAACTAACTTGTGTCATGTTTTATTTAAAAAAATAGGTAGCGGTAATGGTGTCCTCTTACCCAACACCAGTGTATCAGATGCTTCTGATGCTTCCTTATAATCAGAGGAGAATTATAAATTCACATTTGGCATTTTAAAACCATTTTTACTGGACATTGAAAGCAACATAATCTAATAAAAAGAAGATGAGCATTCATTCACAATTAGTGGCTACAACAAAATTGAGAGTTTCCATTAATACTTTTTAAAACCTCATTGACAAAATGAAACTGTCACAATATAAAAATATGCATTAGTGATGGTGGGAATTTAAACATATAAAAGAAGCCACTAAGTTTCAAAAGAAGAATTTGTTCCTTTAAATCATAAGAGTCTTTACATTAAATTATTTGCCTAAAACACTCAAGAACACTACAATGAACTCAAGTAACCCAAGTGCCCTTCAGAAAAGTTCTAACATAATAATGACAGACATGGTGGCTATTAGCACTGTCCCCAACATCAACATGATACTTTACTGGGTACTGAATATCAGTTATTAGGAATAAAATAGAGAGTACTTACACCATTAAAAAGTCCTTACAGGTCCTATTTTAAGAGTTTTTATTAATATGTTAGTCAATATAAAACAACTTTATGGTAGTTTTTGACTGAGCTTTTGTATTCAAGTATGGGTATCTCACCATCTACACTAGTTCAATTATTCTAAAGCATCACCTCAAAGGATGAAGATGCATTCTTCCATGGCAGGCAAATAAAATATATCTAAAACATATAGCTTGAGAGAATAAATCACTTTGCTAGTGTAAATTTGTTATTTATCCTGAAAAAATAGATATTGTATGTGGATGTCCACATGTGTGTGGCAGTTGGCATCCTCACACACATACCATACTCCCATAATATAAAGATTAAAAAGATAATAGGGACTTCTAAACTATAGTCAATAATGTTATAATGTTTTCCTAAAACATTGCAAATAAGTTATACATAATTATTTTAACCAAAGATGATAATTTATTAGCCATTATACCTCTTGTGTTCAGCCTGCTGGGTTCTGGTTCTTTCTTCTTCCTGTTGCTGTTGCTTAAATTTCAATAATTCACTCTAGGGACAATAAAAATTTAAATATGGTTTTCAATTCACTTGGTTATACAGAAGACAACCAAATCAATTACATTTAACCTTAACACATGCAATATTTCATTTTTGAAATTTTATTAAGTACCACTTTCATGTGAAATTATTTTCTTATATAACTATGTAACAAAAACCATGATGCCTTAGTCAAACAGTAGCTCTGTGAGTATAAAATTATGAAATTAAAAAGCCAAAGTGCATGTTCAAGATATTAGACCATTTGGTACAACATAGACAGAGGAAAACACAATGTAAGTCAAACTTAACCTTTACAAAGAAAGAGAAATCATATTTGTTTCTTTGTTAATGTCACACACTACTATTTTTTGGTCATTTCTCTAGCATTTCTTCCTCAATAATTCATGGACACTTCAAAATAAATATTGGGCTCAATTTTGAAGTGCATTTCTATTAGCAAAACATTCTCCTTCCTGTAGAATAATCACTCAACCAATTTATTTACTAGTTACTTTTAATATTAGCAGAACTTTGAACTTTCTGGAGGGATATTTTGCTTCAAATAGCAGATCACATTACTATAACTAAATCTTTAGAATATGACATTCTAATTATCCTATTGGAAGAGGTAACTTCCAAACTCAGTTACTATGTTCAAAGTATTAAACCAAAGAACTAGGTGCCAGGATTTGTCTAACACTAAATATCTACCTTGAGGTGGACTGAATTTCATTTCAAAGATAGGTAAAAGTACAGGGAAGTGTTTTCAAGCTCCTAAGTTAGTGCCTGAGTGAGATTTTTCTGGTACAGAAAATATTGTCATGTCTTGATAAACATATACCAACACATGTCTTTTTTAAAAAGACTTTATTCATCAATTTTCAGGGGGACAGGCAGGGAGGGAGGAAGAAAAGGAGAGAAGCATTATGTATGATTGCTTTCACCTGCCTTCAGCTAAGGACCTGGCTGGAGACCTAGCTTACAATCTGCATATGTGCCCTGACTGGGGAATCAAACCAGTGACTTTTGGGTTTGCAGGCGGGTACCCATCAGTGTGCCACACCAGCCAGGGCTACCAACACATATATTTTTAACTGCAAACATTCCTTGATGAAAAGCATAAAATCAAAGTTCAAATTGACATTTTGTTTTTTAACTTTACTCAAAGGTCTTCTAATACCCTATAATTTTCAAAATAAAAACCTGGTTTCTTACATTCCAAATACACGAATCATCAATCCTTAAAGTACATTATTTAATCTAATCCTATATGACACCAACAACAAGGAAAAATTGGAGTTTTCTAAATAATTAAATATTTGTTCAACCATTTTACATGCATTTATTAAATACCAAACACCAACCTTTGTGCTAGAGAGACTCACTTTTCATAATAACATAAAGTCTTTTTTCAGTTTAATTTTTATCACTATGATATATGTACATAGTTTTAAAAGCCTACCAAGTAACAATACTACTAGAGTTTACAGTACAATGAAAGAAGATCCAGTCCTCCTCATGGCCCATACAATCATTTCCAATATTATGTTTGGATTCACCTTCAGTTATCTTAATAGCATGGATATCCTTCTTTTCTTAATTTTTTAAATTGAATTATCTTTTGACTTCCTATCATGGAGGAATATTTATGACTCTATTGCTACCTCAATCCTAATCCCAGTTTTCCCTCCCAGTATACCACCATCTTCATTCTTCATCCTTACAACTTTTTTTTTAACTTTCAGCATGGTAGAGGAGGGACTCCAATTTTAGACTTCCAACTCACCCTCCTCTTTTCAACACTAGCCTTCAGAGGTACTGGGGTCTCTAATTCTTAATGTGGTTTGGGATTACTTCTTGCAAATGAGTTCTGGCTTTTCCTTCACTACTTTTCAGCTTTCAAAATTTATGGAAGTCCCCTGACCTGGCCTGTTCTTTTTTTCTTACTGGTTTATGCCTCAAGGGACTGGACATAAGCATATGAAATGTTTTGAAGGTCAAGTGTTTAGCCATAAGACCTTGATATTTCCAAACAAAAATTTTACCAGAATTCTGGTACTTGATCCTTACAATTTTCAAAGGCAGGAAGGCAGGCAAGTAAATAAAATATTATTTGATGAATGAATGAATGAACATTATATGGTTGTTTTACGGGTGATCAAGCAGAAGTCCAGAAATTCAGTTTAAGTCCATTATCAGGAGCTAAACAGATCATTAGTAACATAATAAAAACTAGGGCTGAAATGTCCTTATAACTAATATTCTGTAAGATATATCCAAAATAAGTGATTAAGACTAAGGATAACTTGTCAATAGTTCATACTTCAGTTATGCCTAGAACTATAAGTTCCATTTATAGCAGAACATGTCTAAGCTCAAACCTAAATCCCTCTTATCAAAGTATGCTAAGTATTCTCATGTGCATTGACCCATTTCCTTAAGGTACGACTTCTGGATTCCAGCCCATCCTAACTTTAATGATATGAATTCCAAACAAACTAAATTTTATCAGTTCTGCCCTGGCTGGAGGCTCAGTGGATAGGTGCCAGGCTGCAAACCCAAAGGTTGCTGGTTTGATTCCCCAGGTAGGGCATATAACCAGGTTGCAAGCCAGGTCTCCAGCCAGGTCCGTAGCTGGAGGCAGGTGAAAGGCAACAATACATTGATGTTTCTCTCCCTTTCTGCCTCTCTCCCTTGCCTTCTCTCTGAAAATAATAAACAAAATCTTTAAAAATAAATTAATTAAATCAGTTCTGTTCATGAGATAAACATTTTTAAAACTGTAAAATGCATACACTATGTACTATATACTATGTATATAGTATATGCATATTATTACTTAGTTCTCTAAAATAATTTTTAAGATAATTTTTTCAACCTTAGCAAAAATGATCCTGAAATTTATCTGGAAAAAAGTAAATATATGATCATAGCCATAAAAAAGAGCTTAAAAAAAAAAAGAAATGAAATGACAGAGAACCAGCTTCAACAACTACTAAAACATGTTATAAAGTACAGTAATTAAAACAAGTTGATTGAGTCCAGAAAAAGACCTAATCCATGGAAATGTAGATTATGTTTGCTATTATGCTAAACCCATACAGGAGAGTTCAATGAATAATAATTAGTTAGCCAACTATTGTGAAAAAATTAAACCTAGGTCCTTTATTCTTTAAATCATAATAAATGTTACAGAGGTCTAAGATTTGAATATAAAAGATGGGACAATAGATGTTTTCAAAGGAAGCTTGGTAATTTATTTATAAACATAGAGTAAGAAACATCCAAAAGATATAAAGGAAAAAGATTAATACATTTGGCTAAATTAAAATGTAAAGCTTCCCCTGGGGAAAAAAGTACCATTGACAAACTCAAAACAATTAAATGTTCATGACATACACAGGATGATTCTATTATTATTTTGTTCATTCATTCAATAATATCTGAGCACTTATTATGAGTCAGGCTTGGATAGAGCAATGAACAAGATAGATAAGTTTACATTCTAAAATAAAGGAAACAATAAACAAGTAAGAAAAATGGCCAATGGTAATTCTTTGCAGAGGATTAAACAGGTTAACACAAAGATCAATGGCTTGGTTACTATTTTAGAGAAAGGCCCAAGGAACCAATGAGGAGGTGGATAAAGAACTCATATAAACCAATAAGGGAAAATCTATTACCAGACAGAAAAAAGACCAAAGAAGCTGTTCACAGATAAACTATAAATTGCCTATAAATTTAAATTCATCACCATTTTCACATAAAATGAAAGAAACATACATTAAAATAATAAGACAAAAATTTTCTCCTATCATATTAACAAAAAGTAGAAAAGTCTGTTAATCAGTACATTCAAGCACTTTAGGGGAGTGTCTAAGTTAGTAAAAAGTAATTTAGTTTTTGGAGGACAATATGGCAATAACATGAACATGTAAGATGTACACATCCTTTGGAGAAGTGTTCAAAGATGTCTATATAAGAACAGTCACAGTTGTATTACGGAAATAGTAAAAGTTCAAGAGAGACTTCATTCCTGACTTCTGGTAAAGATGGTAGACTAGGTAAACATGGCTCACCTCCTTCCACAACCACATCAAAATTACAACTAAAATACGTAACAACCATCACTCATAACCATAAGAAATTAAGTTGAATGGAAGTCTGGCAATTACAGAATTAAAAAAAAATACATATCTATCCATACTGGTAGGAGGAGTGCAGATGTGGAATGGGCGGGTGCCACATTCACATGTGGTGAATAAAATATGAAAGGGTATCTCTCAAGTAAGGAGATCCAGCCCAACATGAGGCCCTCCACCCAGGGTTCCAGGGCTAGGAAAACAAGTCCTATAACTTCTGGTTACAAAAAAACAGCAGGGATTGAGTTCAAAAGAGAAACTAATGGAGTCCCAAACAGTTCCTCTAAAAGAACCCACACATGGACCTAGACTCACCCTCTCAGAGCTGCAGCACTAGAGTAGCAGTTTGAGAGGTACAAGTGTATGTACAGGGAGAAACTGAAGTGCTTGGCATGAAAGCAAAAGCTGGGGTATAGGGGGTAGACCATTGTTGCTTTACTGAGTTCTACCCTACAAAGCCTCAGTGCTAGTAGGCTGATGCCATATCTGAGACTCCATCAACCTGGTAAAGACTATTTGCCCCATCCTGGAGATCCCCAGAGATCCATCCACCCAAGCCGCTTTTCCATATGAATGGTTGGTCATGGCTCATGCATCACAACTTTGTAAATCTTATCAAGTAAGCAATAGCCAGCCTCAGCAAATGCCCCATCCATATACCCTCTTACTTATTGGTAAGTGGCTACAGGCCTAGGACTACCAACAACCAGCTTAGATTCACAGCTTATCTTCATGTGGGAATCTCCAAGCCCAGCACAAATAGCAGCCATCTCAGACTGCTTTATAGGTCAGGTAGGGTGCCCTAGGAAAAACACAAGTTGGGGCTAACCTTGACCTATACAACTTGGGAAACCCAGTGCCTGTGTACCCAATGGACAGCTAACTACAGGCCACATTGAAACACCATCACCCTGTCCTTGCACAGCTGATCCTCCACAGAGGGCAGAGGTTGGTGGTCAGTGGTCACAGCCAGTCCTTGCAGCTGACTGGCCTGGTTAAACCCCTCCTATTGATCTGCTAACAGCAGCCAAAGCTCAACTGTAAGAGGAGAGTATACTCAGACCACACAATGGGTGCACCTTGAGTACCCAGCTTGGGTGATAGAGAAGGCTGTGCCACTGGACCCTACAGAACACCTACTATATTAGGCCACACTAGCAAGACACAGAGGCATAGCAGCTCTACCTAATATATAGAAATAAACACAGGGAGGCTGCCAAAATGAGGAGACAAAGAAATACCCCAAATGAAAGAACAGATCAAAACTCCGGAAAAAGAATTAAATAAAAGGGAGATAAGCAATCTATGAGATGCAAAGTTTAAAACTGGTTATAAGGATGCTCAAAGAAGTTAGTGGGGACCTCAACAGATAAAAAAAAAAAAAAAAAAAAAAAAAAAAAAAAAAAAAAAAAAAAAAAAAAAAAAAAAAAAAAAAAAAAAAAAAAAAAAAAAAAAAAAAAAAAAAAAAAAAAAAAAAAAAAAAAAAAAAAAAAAAAA